>PVKM010002111.1:0-57758 GCA_004027735.1 Carollia perspicillata | reverse complement strand
TATCTCAAATAAAACTAACACAAATATTTCTCCAGTCTCTGTAGTATTACTGTTTCTCATGGGGGCATAGTTAAACAATTCAGTCCTAATCTACAGCCAATCACATCCATATATGTACTACTTTTAAGTTGGAATTGAAATAAAAAACCTATAGCTGTCTTAAAATGTAGAAATTCACTTGAAGTTCTATGCACATTCATGACCTGATATAGAAAAATATGCAATTATAAGTTGATAAACAAATTTAAAATGCCCATTTACTCAGTGAATCTCTATAATTAAATGATGTTGTATATAATTTTAGTTTGCCATATGCAGACATAAATTTGCCATTGGTCTCTTTTTGTTTCATGTTAATATAAATTTTTCTTCCTACATGCTACCTTTATAATTTGGAGGTAAACTATATATATATATATAGTGTTTTCCTTCTTTTATAACATTCAAGAAATATCCAGTGGACTGTTTAACAAAAAAAATGCACAAAGAATGACCAAATACTGACTTAGAAATATCAAATAATGTTATATTTCTTCTCTTAAGTAGTCACATAACATCTAACATATAAAGGTCCATTCTTTAAACCGGATCCAGACTACAGTGAGGCAAATGAGGTATGTAGGGTGCAAACTCAAGGAGGCACTCATTCTTAGTGAAGTTTTGGCATTTTTGCGACCCTGAGAGCAAACACCTCAAAGTTTGCACCAAAGTTGCCTCAAATCACCTTTGTCCAGGTTCCATCTTTGAAAATGCCAGCATGCCTATATAATAGCACTTGCATGTTTAAAACTGCACTTTTGAAAATAAGAAAAGCTGATTTCTTATGGAAACTTTAGAGTGTTTCAAAGAACTTTTACTGAATAAGGCACAGTTTTTCTCCAGCAAGTATCACAGTCAATCCTAAATATCTAATCACCTTTGCTATCTCCTTTCACCTTCTTGACATAGGACTATTTCCTGATTGCCACCTGCTTGGACAGTTCATGCTTTAAGACTTGTCATCTTTTACCAATTTTTGCTGTTCCTTTGGGACCAAGAGTATTATGGAAGAAATTATTTGTATTCTTAAGGCATTACATTTGAATATGTTTTTGGCATTTTCCTTTTCTCCAGTTTTCTCTTCATAGTGAAGATGTTTCACATTCCAAACTAAAATATTTATATTTATTCACAGGTGTGAAAGTGAAAACAATGCAATTATAATTAACATGATGATATTGAACACTCAATATTACTTGACAAAATCACTGACCCACATATTCTTAGGAAAATGTTGGGTTTGCTTTTATAGTAGAAGGTTACAACACCCTTCTTTCTTAATGTTCTTTTTATGCAATGGAGAAGTGCTCAGCAAAATAATACCAAACTAAATGTTGCAAATTAAGACTGAAGTAGTGATCTTACTATTATTACCATGATGGGGAAAATGCAAACCATCATAATGGCATTTTGCAATGTTTTATATCATAAAGTAATAGTATAGCAATAGTGTCATTCTGTAATGATTATCAGAAATAGTTTGAGGAAGTCAGAAGAAATATGGACACTTCTTGTTCAGGAAAAGCACAGAAGTAATGCACAATTTTCATCATATCAGGAGCACGTAACCACTAACATGAAATCTGTATTGATTTTCAGGCTGAGATAGTGCTGTCCAAGTTTCTTCATTATATAAGTACTCTTCCTCCCCCCATTTTCACCTAGTACTCTTTAGAAAGGAAGTCACTCTATGCCTTACCCACATTTAGTGAGTGGCGAGATCCCCTCCCTGAGGGTAGAACAGCTTTATAAAGTATTTGAAATTCTTATGCAAGGAAGATTTGTCTTTAGTCCTTATTTTATTAATTTATTCAATCTTTTATTTACATCATCATAAACTCATGAATATTTAATTTACATTTTGGGTTACACTCTGATACTATAATTAATGGGTTGTTCAAATCTTCCAACTTTGGCCATTGGTAACTCTTTCAGTGGATTACTATGTCCCTTTGGCATAATCCCATAATTGTGGGCTTTTCTTTTTCTGTTTGGCATTTTATTTCTTTTTGGCAGTATAAGATGCTCATTTTCAACTTGTATATTTACTGTCCCAAGTTTTGACTCAGCTACTTTTCAAAGGAGCCTAGGTTCCCTTACTATAGCAACAAGGGAACAAGTTCCCTTGGTATTATGTGTGCACATTGTTACTAGGGTAGTTTTGTTTCTTGGCCCTTATTGCTAACATAGCAAGGGAATATATGTGTGAATAATAACCAATTTTTATATACAGATCTAAAAATAATTCAAACTGTAACATATGCATTGTTCTTGCTACCTCCCCTTGCTTAACTGTAAATTCCCACTTCAATAATGACAAGTCTGGCTCTCACCATTTGCCATCTGTTTACTTAATTTTTCAATTCTTGTTTATGTGTATAAAAATATCAAATAGTTAATCTCTACCACCAATGGAAAAAACTTTATCAAACTAGAGCTTAGTTTTTCTGTGTAGCTCTTTGTATCTGTAGTCTTAAACTCCATTTATTTCCCAAGTTACTCAGGTCTGCAACTTATTCTCCTACCTCCTTCCAAGAGCTTGTTCTATATATTTGTAATATAGTTAGCTGGTTTTGTAACATTCTGCATTCCATCCTGGAATTCTCTGGACCTCATCAAGGATAATTTTAAATTTTCATACATTAAGATTAACTCCTTGTGCTTCAAAGTTCAGTGGGTTTTTATAGAATACTGTCATGAATCCACACTTGCAGTATCATATGCAATGGTTTCTCTACCTTGAACAACTCCCTGTGCTTTGCCTATTCAAACTTCCCACCTCCCTGCAATCTTCTGGTAACCACTGATATTTACTGTCTCTAGTTTTACCTCTTACAGAATGTCATATAATTGAAATCATACAGTATGTAGCCGTCTCAGACTGGTTTCTTTACCTTAGAAATATGTATTGAAAGTTTATTCATGTCCTTTTATGGCTTAATAGCTCATTTCTTCATATTGCTGAACAACATTCCAATGTCTAGGTCTACCTCAGTTTATCTATTCACTTATTGAAGGACATCTTGATTACTTCCAGTTTTTGGTGATTATAAATTAAGCTTTATAAACATTTATTAACAGGTTTTTGTGTGGACATAAGTTTTAAAGTCAGTTGGCAAATAACTATGAATATAATTGCTGTATTGTATGCTAAGACTATATTCAGCTTTGTAAAGAAACTGTAAACTGTCTCCAAAGTGGCCGTACCATTTGTATTCCTACCAACAATGAATGAGAGCTTTTGTTGTTTTCTACTCCTCATAAATGCCTCCCTGGGATTTATGAACTTTGTACTCTGTCAAACATCTTTTTGGTAGATAATTTTCTTGGATTTTTTTTACATTCATGTTTTCCATCCCACAGAACTCATTTTTTTTTAGGATTGGGGACTTATAGATGTGACATATGTATCATTTCTTCCTGTACTTCAATGCTCTAAGAGTTTTCATAATATCCATACATATTGATAGCATTCATCCCAAATTTACAATAATGAAGACAACTTTTTAATGGCTAAATATTGTAAGGATGCCACATAATAGTTACATCTTAGTAGTTGTTGAAGCATAGGGTACATAAACTCCAAGATAGAGTCACTATCACTTTTAAATGGATTTGTATTATCTCAATCACATCATTCATGTATTTTTTTAAAAAGTTGTATAATATTTGCAAGGCATGCTGTTTATCCGTCCTGTTCACAAAGATTGGTGAGCATACAGTTTCCCAGGCTCTACAATAACACCCTTTCTCCCAACACCAACAATAAATCTGAGTTTGAAGCCCACAGCTTGAGTGCTGCACTCACTGTGGAAGCCCCATATTTCCAACAAGCTGGCTCCCTTTCAGCACAGCTTAGGTAATGGGAGAGAACCTACAGTGGTCTTGCTTCCTATGCATAATCATATCTATACCAGCTTCACAAGAACAAGGACTTGATCAGTGTTAGGAAATATGCCTGGCTCATAGTCTATCTTCAATACATATTTGATGAATATAAGTAAATCTGTAAAAAGGACACCTTTAAGCATGTCTCCAACCAAGCAATTCTTTTTACCCCAGTTCTTCAAGTCTGGCAACTGTGGATAGCCTCATGAATGATCATGACATACTCACCTTCTGACAACATAAGCATTTCTATGCCAGTGAAAGGACATTTATTACTCAAGGTAGTAGAATATTCAATTTCAGGTGTGCCTACCTCTCCAAATATTTGTTTTTTGGGTTTGGATAGGGTAGGCACATATAACTAGAAATCAAATACAGAGGGATGCCCATATTTGGAAGTATAGTGCAATAATGACAAGAGTAAGTATTTTATAGTCAAACTTAAGTAAGAATAAGGAAAAATAAGACTATCATTTTCTTTAAAACAAATATTCTTCCAAAAGCTACACTATGAATCAGAGAAAGCTCTTCCTAAATTCTGTAGCAATTGCATTGAATAATTACTGTTTACCAAGCACAGTGCTAAGTATTTTAAATGCATTATTTTATTTAATTTCCCTAATGACCCTATAAGATGAGCAATATTATTATCCTTATTTTACAGATAAAGAAACTGGGGTTCAGGGAAAGTCAATAAGCTAGTCAAGGTCACACTGGTAATTCCTGAGCCATTACTCTTAACCACTATGTTCAAACACATGCTAAGTGACAATTTCAGTAACTTTTTACTTAGATAAGTTAGAACATTTCTACTGTTATTCTTAGCTCACCATAATATTAATTACAACTGCCACTTCCCATGACTCTAGTTATTTAGTTATGTGTGTCTTTGTTTTCTACTTGTCTCTTTAAAAGAAGAATCTATAAGTAACATTAAACATGGCTTTACAAACACTAAATTTTATTTAAAGTCACATCTAGCATTTACAGTTAGTAAAACTAAACCCCATAGTATAAAGTAGAGTTCCACCATAAACAAAGTGTTAGTAGGTAGGAAAGTAGGAAAAAACTAGGTAGTTAAAAATTAATTTATTTATAGTATTTGTTATCAATTTTGACCTTCTAGTAGTTGCCAGGACTCCCTTTTTGATTCAATGGCTTTCAGAGTCACTTTAGGTTGCAGAGTAAAATAAAACATAAGAATGACAGAATACATATTTGTGGAGCTTGGTCTGTACTTCTGACCACACATTTATTTTTATTTTTTGTCTGTTCTGGAGTTTTCAGAAGAATTATGCACTTGACATTTTCTCTTTGAGTAGGGCCTGCTTTTCTTTGTACATTTTCTTACTATCTTCTCTCATTACTTTCTAAGTCCTACTTGAACTTACACATATCAAAGAGCATATTTTGGCATGTATAATTTTGGGTGCACATGTTATTTTTTAAATATATTTTATTGATTATGCAATTACAGTTGTCCCATTTTTTCTCCTCTTTATCCCCCTCCACCCTGCACTACCCCTCCACTCTTCAGTATTCACCTATTTAGTTCATGTGCATGGGTCATACAAAAAAAGTTCTTTGGCTTCTCCATTTTCTGTACTATATACTTAACCTCCCTCTGTCTATTTTGTACCTACCATTTATTTATGCTGCCTATTCCCTGCACCTTTCCTCCCCCATTTTTCCCTCCCTCTCTCCACTGATAACACTCTATGTAATCTCCATTTCTGCAATTCTGTTCCTGTTCTAGTTTTTTTTAGGTTCAGTTGTTGACAGTTGTCAGTTTGTTGTCATTTTAATATTCATAGTTTTTATCTTATTCTATATCTTAGATAAGTCCCTTTAACATTTTATGTAATAAGGGCTTGGTGATGATAAACTCCTTTAACTTGACCTTATCTGGGAAGCACTTTATCTACCCTTCCATTCTAAATGATAGCTTTGCTGTATTGAAGTAAGCTTGGATATAGGTCCTTGCCTCCATAACTTGGAATACTTCTTTGTAGCCCCTTCTTGCCTATGAGGTTTCTTTTGAGAAATCAGCTGATAGTCTTATGGGAACTCCTTTGTAGGTAACTCTTTCCTTTCTTCTTTCTTCTTTTAAGATTCTCTTCTTCTCTTTAATCTTGGGTAACTTAATTATAATGTGCCTTGGTGTGTTCCATCTTAGGTCCAATCTCTTTGGGACTCTCTGGGCTTTCTGGACTTCTTGGAAATCTATTTCCTTCACCAGACAAGAGAAGTTTTCCTCCATTTTTTGTTCAAATAAGTCTTCAATATCTTGCTCTTCTTCTTTTCACTCCAGTCCCCCCATGATTTGGATGTTGGAACACTTAAAATGGTCCCAGAGATTCCTCAGCCTCTCCTTATTTTTTTGCATTCTTGTTTCTTCATTCTCTTCTGGTTGGATGCTTATTTCTTCTTTTTGTTCCAAACCATTCATTTAAGTCCTGGTTTCCTTCTCTTCACTTTTGGTTTCCTATACATTTTCCTTTATTTCACTTTGTGTAGCCTTCATTTCTTCCTTCATTTTGAGACTGGATTCAATAAATTCTGAGTATCCTGATTAGCCATGTTTTGAACTCTGCATCAGATAGGTTGGCTATCTCCTCATTGCTTAGTCCTTTTTTTCTAGAGTTTTGCTCCGTTCTTTCATTAGGCCATATTTCTTTGTCTCAGTGCACGTGTTATGTGGTAAGGGGTGGAGCCTTAGGTATTCTCCAGGTCTGGACCACCCTAGTTGCTGCTTTGTGGCTCTATCTGTGGGGGAGGGGTCAGAGAGGGAACAATAATGCTTACTAGGCTCTCACCCCTCTTTCCATCACTTCCCTCACTTTTCATAAGCAGTTTGTGCCCTTTCAGGTGCTGATTCATGAGCGGGTGGGTTTGTGTACATTTTAAGGCGTTGTGGGCCTCTCCAATGAACACTCTTGTGAGGCCGGGAGTTTCTCACACAACTGCAACCCCCACAGATTTTTTACAGCCAAGGGTTTTGAGTCTTTAGTTTTCCACTCTGAAACCCTGGGTTGTGAGGTCTGTCTTCCTCTCCCACTATTCCTCCTGGCCTATCTGCCCATGAATGTGGGAACACCCTCATGGTCTATTGCCTTGCTGTGTGTTCTCTCTGCCCCGGCTGCCTGTCATTGCCCCTCCTACCAATTTGGATGAATGTTTCTTTAACTCCTTGGTTGTTGGACTTCCATGCAAATGATTGTTTGGCAGTCCTAGTTGTTCTTTGTTTTTAAATTGGTTGTTCTCCTTCTTTTGGTTGTGCTATGAAGTGAAATGTGTCTGCCTATACCTCCAATTTGGCCAGAACCTGGGTGCATACTTTAAACAGAAGGGTTGGAAAAAGGCAAAAGTTTACACTGAATATCACCTTTGGTCTCAGTAGTTCATTTTCATGCCTTGCACTTATACTTATGAGCTATTAAACAGGTTAGTGGCACAATTTTCAAAATAATTTTCAATAGATGTGTGTTTGGTGGCAGGAGGGGAGGTAATTTCAGAGAGTTTGATGAAAAATAAGTTTTCCATTTTTATTTTTTTCAGGAAATTCCATACTGTTTTCCACAGTGGCTATACAAGTCTGCATTCCCACTAACAGTACACAAGGGTTCCTTTTTCTACACATCCTTGCCAGCATTTGTTTGTTGATTTATTAGTGATGGCCATTCTGACTGGTGTGAAGTGGTATCTCATTGTGGATTTAATTTGCACCTCTCTGATAGCTACTGATGTTGAGCATCCTTTCATATGTCTTTGGGCCCCTCTATATGTCCTTCTTGGAGAAGTGTCTGTTTAGGTCCTTTGCTCATTTTTTAATTGGGTTGTTTCTCTTCCTGGACTGGAGGCCTATGAGCTCTTTATATATTTTGGAGATCAAGACCTTATCTGATATCTCATTAGCAAATATATATCCCATACAGTTGGTTCCCTTTTCATTTTCCTGATGTTTTCTTTAGCCATTCAGAAGCTTTTTATTTTGATGAAGTCCCATTTGTTTATTCTTTCCTTTATGTCCATTGCTCTTGGGGACATATCAGTGAAAATATTGCTTAGTGGAATATCTGAGACTTTCCTGTCTAAGTTCTCCTTAATTCCACTTCTGAGATTATAACCTAAGAATCCCAAAACACTAATTCAAAAGAACCTATGCATCCCAATGTTCATAACAGTACAATTTACATAGCCAAGTGCTGGAAGCAATGTAGGTGCCCATCAATAAATGAGTTGATCAAATAACTGTTTTATATTTACACAATGGAATACTACACAGCAGACAGAAAGAAGGAGCTGCTATCCATCACAAGGGCATGGGTGGAACTGGAGAACATTATGCTAAGTGCAGTAAGCCAGGCCGTGAAATACAAATACCATATGACCTAACCTATAAGTGGAACCTCATCAACAAAACAAATAAGCAAGCAAAATATAATCAGAGACATTGAATTAAAGAACACACTGACAGTAACCAGAGGGGAGGGGGAGGCGGATAATAGGGGAAAGAAGGGAAGAGGTCATCAAGGAACATGTATAAAGGACCCATGGACAAACCCAAAGTGGGGAAGGCTGGGGGTGGGAGGTGGGTGTAGGTTGGGTGGGAGAAAATGATGGTGGGAAAATTGAGACAACTATACTTGAACAGCAATAAAAAAATTACAAAAATAAAAATGTAAGTTTTCAGTAGAAATGGCAATACATTTTATCCCCTGACTTGCAGGCATGGAGGGTCTTTATCAGCACAATTTTCATGGACCCAGAGAAAAGTATGCTAAGTGAAATAAGCCAGTCAGAGAAAGGCAAATACTATATGATTTCACTCATATGTGGAATATAATGAAAAAACTAAGCTAACAAGGAAAATGGGGACAGGCTCATAGATGAAGAACAGGTGATAGCTAGTGGGTGAGGTTAATAGGTGGGGGGATAGAGCAAAAAGGACTCACGGACATGGACAACAGTGTGGTGATTGCTGGGGGGAGGGGAGTATAAGGGGACTTAATGATAATGGAAAAGTACAATGAAGATAAAAAAGAATTTCATTATAACCCTAGTAATACTATACCTTAGATAATTTCACATTCTTGAAAGAATTCTTAGGATGCTTAGTGTTTACTTCAATAGTAATTTTGACATAATCTCTTTTAATAAATTTAACTTTCTAGACACTAGATGCTTATAATTTTTTTCATATTAGTGCTTCTAGGTTCTAAAATTTAGGTTAAACATGTGTATAAAATACTTTTGTACACCTAACAACAACCAATCAGTGGTGAGTTTCTTAAGATTTGTACCTTTTAAATATTTGACACATATATGGAATATGTTTTGTTTACATTAATGTACATATTAAACATACAGGAATGACATAAATGACACATTTACTTAATAAGTTCCCTTTACATCATTATTTATTAAATAACTTATAACATTAGTTTCTGTTTTATTGCAATTTATTGACTATTTTGATCCTATATTCCATTATGTTGTCTGGTAATTGCTAAGAAATAAATTCATATTAAAACCACATTCTAGTTCCCAAAATTTTGTAGTATAATTTTTTTATAAAAGAAAAGATCGATCGGGGCTTGGAAGATGACAATGGAGTAGGAGGGAGTGGATTTCACTTCCCCCCACACACGGGAGAAAAACATGGCTAATCTATGGAGGAACAGAGCAAACAACCAACAGTACCCCAGTATATTTGAAAATAAGAGTCCAAAAATTGTAGTGGATACTGAAAAAGCAGATGGTAAGAAGGATATTTCAGGACAGTAAGGTCCTGGGGACCAGCGCGGGTTACCAGGGTGGCTATAGCCCGAGGCCTGGCACCTAGCACTGGCGTCAGGTATACCAGACTCCTTGAAAGTAGAGGGCCTGCCACTGAGTACTTGGGAGAGAACTGGGTCAACTGCTTCCTCCCTCCCCAACCTAGCAGGGTTTGAGCAGAACCAGGAGAGACCTGGTTGCTAGAGAGGGGAATAAAGATGAAGTGGCAAAGCACACAGGGGCTGTGATCACCTGTGGAGTCTGTGGTGGCTGCCTTGGGAGAGATGAGCATCCCGCAGTGACGGGCACTGACCAGGACAGTCACTGGTCTGGCTAGAGAATTGGGCTATACTGGACGGCAGGCTTGAGTAGGAGGAATTTGTCAAAGAGTAAAATTGTTTGGGGATTGTGCTGTGACAGCCACTTGGCCAACTCCCTACCCAGCCAGGCAGAGACCCTGAGGTTACACGTAAGGTACTGTATTCCCCCATAGCACTGGGAAGGAGGGTATGCGCCCAAGCTTGCAGGACTGAGGCAGCCTAGCCGAGCGTGACCCTGTACCCCAGCCTACAACAATAATCCCTGGGGAACAAGCGCTCTGAAGAAAAACTGGATTCCCCCACCTAAGATATAAGGGAAAGGATCCAGGCTAGCTCTTGGGACAGTGCTTGCAAGACTGGATGAACATACATCTGGAAGGGAGAAATGCCACACTAATCGCCCCTCAACCTACTGCCACCAGCAAGACCAGAAAAAAACGGTTTGGCCAGTTTGAAACCAACAAGAGGAGTGTGTTTTGTTTGTTTGTTTGTTTGTTTGTTTGTTTGTTTTTATGTTATTTTTAAGTAGTTTTTTATTTTTATTATTGTTTTATGTTTCAATTGTTTTCCTCTCTTTCCTTCTTTCCTGTTTTAGTTCTTCCTTTCTTTCTTTCCAATTTTATTTCTTCTTTCTACCTTCTCCTGCCCCCTTTTTTTTTAAACACCCACAAGTGAGACAAAAACTTGGAACTGTTAAAGGACCACAGGTGGACACATAGAGGGGGCAACCCAGCAGCTGACACAGTGAGACAAATTTCACTTTGCTATTGCAGAGAAACGACAAATTACTGCATATTATTATTTTTTTCATTTTTTTACATTTTTTATTTTCATAGTATTTTTGTATTCCTCTTCTTTCTGTATAGTCTTCTTTGCTTGGCAGGTTATATTGTACCATTTGACAAGTTTCCCCTGTTCTCTCTTCCACACTGTATTGCTAATTTACTGTCCTTCAGGTGACTTGTGTTCCATCAGCGCACTATTCAAAGTCCTATACCCCTGTTCATGTTATTCAGATCACATAGATTATGGCATATGAGTGTTGTTCTAATATTATTGTAAACAATAGTTGTTCCACACAATTGTAAATACTTCACAACACCCCTTCCGGATCTTAGCCCATGTCGCAGTCTCCTGAACTTTATTACTGTAGGGCTTAACTCTATTCTCTCAAACACTACACCTATTTACTACCCTTTACTCTCACCTTACCCCAGAATCTGACCTCCCACAACCTCACTGCTTTCTAGATCCAACTCACAACCCTTCCCTCCCCAACAAGAGTCTTATCTTCTTCCCATCCTTTGTTAAAAGTGGCTAGTTGGGTGGAAGTTCATGGTTAACACTATATATAGCCAAATGATCTATCTCTTCTATACCAGCTGCTACTGTAAATATCATAGAATACTTTCCTGCTGTCTTAAACCATTTTGCTTCCCCCTCCAACTGATCACAGAAAAGAGTAGGTGGAAGTGGTGAACACCAGGATACCTGAAGGAGACTGCACAACTGAATATCACAGTTATTATACCACAGAAGTTCACATCATAAACCCTGGGAGCCTGAACAAATTCATTTAAGAAGCTGGATCTAACAAGAAGAGTCTCACAAACAATGGGAAGACAAAGAAACAATCCCCAAATGAAAGGAAAGGAGGAAGCCTCAGAAAGAATGCTAAATGAAATGGAGGCAAGTGAGCTATTAGATATTGATTTAAAAAACTGGTTATCAGGAAGTTCAATGAGCTCACAATGAGCTACCAGAAACTACAGGGAAACTACAATGAACTCACTGAAAATTATATCAGCATGTAAAAGGAAATAGAAACCATCAAGAAGGGCCAAGAGGAAATGGAGATACAATTATTGAACTGAAGAACACAGTGGAAGGAATCAAAATCAGGATGGATGAAGCAGAAGATTGGATCAGCGAGCAGGAAGACAAAGTAGAAAAGAATCACCCATAAAGAGCAAGAAAAAGAAAAGAGGCTCAGAAAGATGAAAAGGGGTCAAGAGAAATGCAAGACAATATGAAACATAATACTATCCATATAATAGGGATACCAGAAGGAGAGAAAAAGGGAAAGGGATAAAAAACCTATTTCAAAAAAGTAATAATGGAAAACTTCCCTAATTTGATGAGAGAAAAAGTCACACAAATACCAGAAACACAGGGAGTCCCAGTTGAGAGGAACCCAAAGAGGCTCACTTCAAGACACATCATAATTAAAATGGCAAAATTCCAAGACAAAGAGAGAATCTTAAAAGGCAGCAGGAGAGAAGCAGGAAATAACATACAAGGGAGCCCCATGAAGGTTGGCTGATGACTTCTCAATGGAAACGCTCCAGGCCAAAGGTGAATGGCAAGAAATATTCCAAGTAATGAGAACCAGAGGCATACAACCTAGGCTTCTTTAACCAGCAAGGCTCTCAATCAAGATAGAAGGCCAAATAAGGAGCTTCCAAGACAAAAGAAATCTAAAAGAATACACATCCACCAATCCAGCTCTGCAAGTGTGCTAAAGGGACTGCTCTAAGGAAAGAGAGAGACAGAGAGGAACATAGGTACAAAAATAACAATGAATAAGTACCCATCAATAATAACCTTAAAGGTAAATGGATTAAATGCTCCAATCAAAAGACACAGAATAGCTGAATGGATAAGAAAGCATGACACACACATATGCTGCCTACAAGAGACCCACCTGAGGACAAAAGACCTACACAGACTGAAAGTGAAGGGCTCAAAACAAATTTTCCAAGCAAACGGACAGGAGAAAAAAAAAAGCCAGGGTAGCAATACACATATCGGACAAAATAGATTTCAAAAACAGAGCCATAAAGAGAGACCCAGAAGGTCACTTTATTATACTCAAGGGAAGAATCCGCCAAGAAGATATAAACATTGTAAATATATATACACACAACAGAAGGAGCACCCAAATATATAAAGAAAATCTTAGAGGATTTCAAGAAAGATATTGATAGCAACACAATTATAGTAGGGGATTTTAACACCCCACTGTCGAAAATGGACAGCTCTTCCAAAAAAAATATCAACAAAGATATTGCGGCATTGAACAATGCCCTAGATGAAATGGACTTAACTAATATATATAGAGCACTTCATCCCAAAGAAGCTATATATACATTATTTTCTAATGCACATGGAACATTCTCAAAGATAGACCACATGATAGGACATAAAACAAGCCTCAACAAATTCAAGAAAATTGAAATCATACCAAGGATTTCCTCTGACCACAAAGGACTGAAACTAGAAAACAACTCCAAGGAAAAAAACCCCAAACACTCAAAATTATGGAGATTGAATAGCATGCTATTAAACAATGAATGGGTCAAGAATGAAATTAGGGAAAAAATCAAAAAAATTTCTGGAAACAAATGAAAATGAACTCATGACAACCCAAAACTTATGGGACACAGCAAAGGCAGTCCTGAGAGGGAAGTTTGTAACAATACAGGCCTACCTAAAAAAGATAGAAACATTTCAACAAACAACCTAACCCTACCCCTACAAGAACTTGAGGAACAACAAAGACAGCCCAGAGCTAGTAGAAGGAAGGGAATAATCAAGATCACAGCAGAATCAAATGACATGGAGTCTAAAAGCACAATCCTAAGGCTCAATGAATCCAGGAGCTGCTTTTTGAAAAGATAAGCAAAATTGACAAGCCTTTAAGCAGGCTCATCAAGAAAAAAAAAGATAGGACCCAAATGCACACTATTAGAAATGAATGAGGAGAGATTACAATTGACACGACAGAAATAAAAAAGATTGTAAGAAATTACTATGAAGAGCTGTATGCCAAGCAATTTGAAAACCTAGGTGAAATGGACCAATTTCTAGAAAAATATAATCTTCCAAAACTAAATGAAGAGGAAGCAGAAAGCATGAAAAGACCCCAAAGAATAGATGAAATTGAAGCAGTAATCAAGAAACTACCAAAACACAAAAGCCCTGGACCAGATGGGTTCATAGGAGAATTCTATGAAGCATTTAAGGAAGAGCTAACCCCTATCCTTCACAGACTATTCCCCCAACTCCAAAGTGGTGGAAGACTCCCAAACTCTTTTTATGAAGCCAGAATCATCCTAATCCCAAAACCAGATAAAGACACAGCAAAGAAAGAAAACTTCAGGCCAATATCATTGATGAAAATAGATGCTACAATCCTCAACAAAATATTGGCAAACCACATCCAACAATACATTAAAAAGATCATACAGCATGACCAAGTGGGATTCATCCCAGGGATGCAAGGATGGTTCAATATTTGCAAATCAGTAAAAGTAATACATCACATAAACAAAAGCAAAGTTAAAAGTCACATGATCATATGAATAGATGCAGAAAAAGCACTTGATAAGGTACAGCACTTACTTATGATAAAAACACTCAGCAAAGTGGGAATAGAGGGATCAGTCCTCAACATAATAAAGGCCATATATGAGAGACCTACAGCCAACATCATACTCAGTGGGCAGAAACTAGAATCTTTTCCACTAAGATCAGGAACAAGACAAGGTTGTCCCTCTTCACCACTTCTATTCAATATAGTATAGGAAGATTCAGCCACAGCAATCAGACAAGAAAAGAAAATAAAAGGCATTCAAATTGGAAAGGAGGAAACAAAACTGTCATTGTTTGCAGATGACATGATAGTGCACATGGAAAATCCTATAGACTCCACCCAAAAACTGCTCAACCTAATAAATGAATTTGGCAAAACAGAGGGATACAAAGTCAATATCCAGAAATCAAAGGCATTTTTGTATACCAACAATGAAACAGCAGAAGCAGAAATCAAGGAAAAAATCCCATTTGATATAAGAAAATAAAAATAAAATACCTAGAAATAAACCTAACCAAGGAGATAAAAGACCTCTATGCAGAAAACTACACAACACTGAAGAATGAAATCAAGGAAGACACAAACAAATGGAAACATATACCGTGTTCATGGATTGGAAGAGTTAACATCATCAAAATGTCCATATTACCCAAAGCAATATACAGATTCAATGCAATACCTATCAAAGTACCAATGGCATATTTTACAGACATAGAACAAACACTTCAAAAGTTTATATGGAACCATAAATGACCCCAAATAGCAGCTGCAATTTTGAGGAAGAAAAATCATGTAGGAGGGATCACAATACCTGATACCAAACTGTATTACAAGGCCACTGTAATCAAAACAGCCTGTTGCTGGCATAAAAACAGGCACATAGACCAATGCAATAGAACAGAGATCCCAGAAATAAACTGAAATCTCTATGGTCATTTAATATTTGACAAAGGCAACAACATAAAATGGAGTAAAAATAGCCTCTTCAAAAAATGGTGTTGGGAGAACTGGATATCTACGTGCAAAAAACATGGAACTCGAGCACCAACTTACACCATACACAAAAATAATTTCAAGATGGATAAAAGACTTAAATATAAGCTGTGACAACATTAAATTCCTACAGGAGAACATAGGCAGAAAAATCTCAGATATGTCATGTAGCAACATTTTTACTCATATGTCACCTAGAGCAAGGGACATAAAGGAAAGAATAAACAAATGGGATCTCATCAAAATAAAAAGCTTCTGCATGGCTATAGAAAAGAGCATTGAAATAAAAAGAGAACCAACTATATGGGAAGACATATCTGTCAGTGATACCTCAGACAAGTGTTTAATCTCCAAAATATACAGAGAACTTACATGACTCCAGTCTAAGAAGTTAAGCAACCCAATTAAAAAGTGGGCAAAAAACTTGAACAGGCACTCCTCCTACAAGGAGGACATACGGAGTATCCAGAGACACATGAAAAGATGCTCAATATCGTTAGCCATCAGAGAAATGCAAATTAAAACCACAATGAAATACCACTTTACACTGGTAAGAATGGCCATCATAAACAAAGGAACAAACAACAAGTGTTGGAGAGGTTGTGGGGAAAAAGGGGATCCTAGTTCACTGCTGGTGGGATTGCAGACTGGTACAACCACTGTGGAAAGTAGTATGGAATTTTCTCAGAAAACTAAAAATGGAACTGCCTTTTGACCCAGCAATTCCACTGCTAGGATTATATCCTAAGAACCTAGAGACACCAATCCAAAAGAACCTATGCACCCCAATGTTCATAGCAGCACAATTTACAAAAGCCAAGTGCTGGAAGCAACCTAGGTGCCCATCAGTAAATGAATGGATCAAAAAACTATGATTCATATACACAATGGAATTCTATGCAGCAGAAAGAATGAAGGGGCTCCTACCCTTTGCAACAGCATAGATGGAACTGGAAAGCATTATGCTGAGTGAAATAAGCCAGGCAGTGAAGAATAAATACCATATGATCTCACCTTTGAGAGGAACCTAAAGAACAAAATAAACAAGCAAGGATAACCAAAGACATTGAAATAGAAAACAGGCTGACAGTAACCAGAGGGGAGAGGGGAGGGAATGTCAGGGGAAAAGGGGAAGGGGTCACAGCAACAAGTATAAAGGATATATGGACAAAAACTAAGGGGGTGGAAAGGGGAGGGAGGTGGGGAGCACTGGGGGGTGGCTGGACTGGGATGGGAGTAAAAGACAGAAAACTGTACTTGAACAACAATTAAAATAAAAAAAAACCTATGCAGAATAAATTATTACTATATGCTTGATATTTATGATCCTTTTATTGAAATAATTCAGAATATCCATTCATATATATCTTATACAGATATTAAAGACAGTGTAACTACTCAGGAAAGAATAGCTATTGATTAAACTATTTTTAAGAAAATAAAATAAAAAAGTAATATAAGATCAATTATGAATTCACCTAAGTCATAGATAAATATAATTTTATAGATGTACCACATCTCATTTTAGATATAGAAAGTAATGATGTCTAAAATGCAGTTTCTGTTAGGAAATAATAATAGGATGGGTGATATAATGAATATGGAGAACTTTTTATTGGTGATTCCAAATCTCTTTCGTGTGAGTGATCCAAAGCACAAGACTGAACAAATATAATTAGGTTTTGCTGTGTAAAGTTATTATTTGTTTAAATGTTGTAATCCTCTTATGAAACATAATCTGAAATTTAATTTGGTGACAAGAAGTAAATATCAAAAAACAGTCTGAGCTTTCATCAAATCTACCTGATATTCGCCCACTTTTGATGATTTTTGTATTTGTATAATTAAAATTTATTTCCCCTGCTGTTTTGAAGTCCAGTAAAACCATGTCGAAAATTTTTGGAAATACAAGCTGGAGATAGCAGAAAATAAAAATTGTTGTCATTTTAATCTTATGGAAAGCAAACATTGTGTAATATGATGCATTATGCAACAGTAAATGCACAGATATGATATTCTTTCAACTGGGTAGCCAGAGACTCTTGGGAAAGACTTTCAGGGACTTTCACAATAGAGCAGAAAGGAACAAAATATAGTAATGAAAGTAATTTTTTCTCCAGTATAAAAATACAGTCTGATGAATTTAGCAAAAACAGAAACTGCTGCTTTTATTTACTGTTGATATAATATCAAAGGTCATCATGAGGAGAATTTAAAGTGAATTGCAAGCCATTGTCAGCTTTGAATAGAGAAAAGACATTGGTTTCTTGTCTGCAGCAGTTGGAAATCTCCCAATAGTCGTAAAGAGCTCTGGGCTTTAGCAATCCAGCAACTGGACATTCCATATGTAATGTTAGCTGTAGCTCCCTAGAGAGCACTTGAGTCTCAGCACATGGCCTTTGGTCCAAAATAATCTGCCAGTTAAAAATACATAAAATAGAACAAAAATTTAAAAAAAAACAACCAAACAAAAATACCCAGAGGAGTATAAAAATGAGGTGGCTACACAGAATATAAACAAAGGAAAAATCTGATTTTGAAATCAGCCTTTGGCAGCAATTTTTATATAGCTCCAGTCAAAAGATAAAGATGAGAAAAAAGTTCTAGCACAATTATCTGAGGTAATCCCAACTTAATTTCTAAGACCATGTGGCTAGTGTTTCAGCTTGTGTTACATCTTCATAATTTGGATATTACTTTAAAACGTTGAGGTAATATATTTTTGTCTTAAAATAATGTTATTGATTACTAAAATGATGTTGTTTGATCAAAAAAATCAAACAGTACAGAAAGATACAAGGAGGAGAATACAAATCCCTGGAGATTCCATCTGTAATCATTTTCAGGAATAGACTTCATTTGAAAGCACTTTTTTCCTATTCAAATCTTGTTCATCCTTCAAAGTAGAGCCAGCTCTACCTCTTTCAAGAAACCCTGTCATTAGATTGCTGACCATCTTTACTTTTGATTAAGTTTTAAGAAAAATAATTGTCAACATTTCAGATTTAAACATTGATTTGATATGATTTATTTTTATTTTCCCTAAGTGAATGTAAGCCCCTTAAGTCAGAATATATGTTTATCTCATTGATAATAGCTTATAGAATATTGATAATACAGGTGATAGTCAAAAAGTCAATAATTGTAGACTTGCACTACTCATTTCTACCTTAAGGATTTATAAGAGGAGGCAAAACAATACAAATCTAAATATTTTAACCAGGTTTGAGATTTCCTTGAGATTTGGGAACAATTTCCTCAATTTACATTAACCAACTTACATTTAAAACTGTGGTTAAATGTGACATAACCTTGAAAACTTTTTAGTCCAGGACCACTTTACACTTTTAAAAATTATCAGGACTCCAAAGAGTTTTTTGTTTGGGTGGGTTACATCTATCACCATTTACCATGTTATAAATTAAAACAGAAAAAAAATTAAAACACAGGAATATACATGCACATATTCTGTTAATCATCAAAACGATGACATCATATATCATGTAGACTCTTGAAAACTCTGTTGTACATTCATGAGAGAAGGGAGTAAAAAAAAAGCAAATAATATCTTTATATAATAGTGAAAATATTTTGAACTTGTAGTCTCTCCAAAATGATCTTTCAGGACTCAGCTTTCCCAACACAACACCTTCAAAAATGCTGCTCTAGATGAACTAAAATCAATACCTTTATTCAAAACTAATCATGATATTTGGAGGTTTATGGAACAAAAAAGAACTAGAGGCATCAGTAAAATCAAAGGAGTTTAGGTACTGGGGCAGCTGCCACCAAGTCCAGATCCAGCTGTGCACACCCAATTCCTTTTGGTTCTAAGTCCAATATAGCAACTCTTAAGGATCAGCTGGTTGTGAATCTTCTTAAGGAAGAACAAACCACCCAGCATAAGATTACAGTCATTGCAGTTGGTGCTGTTGGATTTTAAATCCAACAAATATCCATAAATAGTTGGCATGGCCTGTGCCATCAGTATCTTAATGAAGGACTTGGAAGATGAACTTGTTCTTGTGGATGTCATGGAAGACAAATTAAAGGGAGAGATGATGGCTCTCCATCATGGCATCCTTTTCCTTAGAACGCCAAAAATTATCTCTGGCAGAGACTGTAATGTGACTGAACTCCACGCTGGTTATTATCACAGCTGGGGCACATCAATGAGAGGGAGAAAGGCATCTTAATTTGGTCCATAGTAATGTGAACATCTTTAAATTCATCATTCCTAATGTTGTAAAATACATTCCGAACTCCAAATTGCTTATTGTTTCCAATCCAGTGGATGTCTTAACCTATGTGGTTTGGAAGATAAGCAACTTTCCCCAAAACTCTGTTATTGGAAGTGGCTGCAATCTGGATTCAGACCGGTTCTGCTGCCTAATGGGGGAAAGGCTGTCAGTTCACCCCATTAAGCTGTCATGAGTGGGTCCTTGGGGAACATGAAGACTTGAGTGTGCCTGCATGGAGTGGAGTGAATGTTGTTGGTGTCTCCCTAAAAACTCTGCACCCTGATTTAGGCACTGAGGCAGATAAGGAACAGTGGAAACAAGTTCACAAACAGGTGGTTGACAGTGCTTATGAGGTGATCAAACTGAAAAACTACACATCCTGGGCTATTGGATTATCTGTGGCAGATTTAGCAGAAAGTATAATGAAGAATCTTAGGTGCATCCAGTTTCCACCATGATGAAGGGTCTCTATGGAATAAAAGAAGACATGTTCCTTAGTGTTCCCTGCATCTTGGGGAAGAATGGAATCTCAGATGTTATGAAGGTGACTCTGAAACCTGAGAGCCCTTTTGAAGAAGAGTGCAGATACACTTGAGTGTAGCTTCAGAAGGAGCTACCTCACTGTCTAGGCTACAATAGGATTTTAGTTGGAGATTGTGCATATTGCCCCTTTTATCTGATCTATGACTAAAAACATCAATTTCCTAAAGATAGAAACAGTAATGATTCATAAGGCCTCACATCTCTATCCTGATGCTAGATGGCACTTACCTTGTATAGTCCTAACCTGGTTAGTGTGAAAGAGTTCCATTTCCTCAAAGCCACCACTGCCACTGTTGTACACACTACAGTTGCCCTTCAAACTAGATGTGTGTTCACTGTGTGTTATATAACTTGTGGTTCCTTTACCCAATGTAGCTAGTCCAACTTTTTTCTCTCCAGTCAATCACACCCTAGGATCCAATGTATAAATCCAATATTGTATGTCTTGTGTGTAATGGTTCTTAAGGATTTTATTTTGTGTACTATATGAATCAGATTAGTGTACATTGCCATATAATGTAGAAAGAGAGTCTACATAAAAATAATGCAGCCAACTGTCCAAGTGTCATACCAATTAAAACACCAAATAAACCTTGAATGGTGAAAAAAATCAAAGGACTTTATATTCTAGTGCTCCTGTATCTAGTCAGTGAGTTAAATCTAGAAGGTAACTGTTAGTTCATCTCCCAAAGGCTAAGCATCAGGACTATAGTATCATATAGTCAGTATTTCTCTTTTGTGATTCAAAAACCACCCCTTCAGAATCAAGAAGTATTTAAACTTCAGGTAATTGGACCCCACTACAGATCAACTAAATCAGAATCTTGGAGATGGAGCCCAGAAATCTGCTATTTTAATAAGGTTCCCAGGTAAATCTGTTACTCAATAAAATTTATGAACCACAGACATAAATAAGTGCATGAGGCACTTGAAATAGTACAATAGGCACATACTGCCACTTGTTCTGGTTTGGCCATTTGCAGAATGACCCAGTGCCTATGGAAAGGTTGACCACTTTTGTTCAGATATTACCATAGGGCTGTTGAGACTTTGGTAACTGAATGAGATTTCTCCATTATTTTAGCAACCTTCTAAGAGATGCTTTCCCATTTCCTGGCCCTCCATAGTCTTCTCTTTTCTTCTGATGAACTCTTTGCTCAATAAACACATATGTCAATTTATTATTGTAAAAACCAGAAACCGGAGTATAACAAGGGGCAGAGTGGGGGTCCCCTGAAAACCCACACAAACCTGGATTGGGAGAAAAGGGAAGTGGATGGTACAGCAGTTAAGCAACTTTGCATAACAATGGCAAGTTAATAGTTGTGCTGCTGTCATGGGCAAAATGTGTACATGACTTTACGGGCATATTGTGACTCATTACATAGGCGGGGAGGTGGGTGTCCTGGTGTCATAAGAAACTCTTGCTCTTACTAAAGATGGCAGCCAAAAAAAGGTAAAAGATACAGGGGAGCTGGCAAAAGTAGCACATCATAGGAGGGGCTGGATAAGAGATCACATAGGAAGTTCTAGGCAGAGCATTTAAAATAAGGATAGGCTGAAAGAGAAGGGGATTCCATCAGGAGGTCTGAAAGAGAAGAAGAAGAAGCAGGAGGAAAAGGTATAAAGAGAGACCTGATGGAGCTGTGCAGGCCAAACTAAGCACAGATTTGTGGGAGATGCCTGGAATGGACTTGAACTATGACTGGGAATAGAGACTTCTGCTTCTCTGAAGGGCGTTCAGAGAAGCCACTCTCTTGGGTCGTGTGCCTCCCTGGACTCCAACCTATCCAGTGTAACATGGCACATGTTTCCCTGAACCATTACATGCAGGCTGAGAACAACATACCTCATATTCTGAAGGAGACAGCTGCTATGAGAGGATGGCAACTCTGAAACCCATAACAGCACCTTACAGAGGAGATGGAGACCTGTGTTGCCCAGCTGGCTTAAGAAAGGATAAGGATGTGGGGAACTTCTGGGCATGGTTGTGGCTTATTGCCTTTTGGGGAGCAAGAGAAGTGCTGGGTATGGTGGGAAATCAGAGCTCTGAGCAGGAGCGCACTCAGCCCCCACCTGGACTTGAGGTTGGAATCCTGTAAATAAAATCCTCATGTATCAAGGTGCCACATCACCGAACCTTGGTTTGGTCGGTTACAGAACATCTGAAATACTTAAAAAATAAAGGCAAAAAGATAGCTGAATCCACAGCACTTGCGATTATCCAGGACCTTTGAACTAACACGTGTTTGAACAAACACGGTCTTTCTGGATGAGCTTTATTATTATTTGAATTTTGAGTAACATCAGCAAATTTTTCCTGAGCGCTGAATTATAGCCAACCAATAAAAGTGTTACACTTTTTCCAGTAAGCTATTTATTTGATTACTTCAGAGGGTTATGTGTGTGGGAGGGGGTGGGGTGACTAGAGTAGGAAAAATATTTTTTTTTCTCTAAGTCGTTCAGAGAATCAATCAAATCTTCACTATCTCAAAACCAAGTAACTTTTTTTCAAGCTTTCCATTCTAATCATCACAAGGGTTTTCGGTGATTCCTGCTGTGAAACACAAGATTCTAAAGCCCAGTTAAATAGATACCCAAATGCAAAAATTCACACTCTTTATTCTCACACAGCTATGGCATTAAATACAATAGGTGAGATTTATACAGTGCCAATCGAAAGGTTTAAAGTATTTTACGCCATGGGGTTTTTTAATACTGTGGTTAATCCTCCTCATTTTATTGATTCAGGAAATGAAAAACAGCCATGTAGGCGAAATAGGTGGCCGCCTACACAATATTATTTAAATGTGCCCCAAACTCTTCTTGCCCTTGAAATATCATCCAGAGTTATATTAGCCTAACATATGTAAAGTGATTCGCAGGTTGCAAAGCACTTTAATGTAATTAACATATTAAATTTTCTCAACAACCCTCAAATAGTTAAGAGATTATCCTCACCTTCATTTACATATAAAAAGCTGAGTCTAATATCTATAAGGAAAGGGCTTATATTTTAATCACCTAGTATGTAAAAGTCATTTTTCATACATAACTCTCTCTGTAATTCCACTCTACAAATGAGGAGAATGAGGTTCAGAGAAGAAACCTGCCCAAATTCAGAAAGGCAATAAGCAGAAAAGCTGAGATTTGAAACCAGATCTATGTTCCTATGACTCTAGAATCAAAGCTCTGAACTTGGCACATATGGTTAATTTTTAATAATATTTGATAAAATGTATTTGACATTAATTTATAATGTCTTAATTATAAGCAAAAAGGAATTAATCCATAATAGTTCTTGTTTTTCAAACCAAGTTCAAGAAATTAAGTACATGTATATGTTGAAGGAACTCCTGATGCATGCAAGGAAATATAACTCTTTTTGTAGTAATTGCCACAAGTTACTGAGTTAAAACAATTTTTAAAAAATCTGGAGCAAAAACTTGAGAAAAGTAATAATAGTTGATTGAACTTCACACAAATAGTTCCAACAGTGAGGCATATATTCTCATTTGTTTCTCCCAGTTCTGGTGGTGAAATGATCACACTCCCACCTGTTCATCTTCATCACTTACCATATAGAGTTTACAGGACAGCTGGTGGCAGAAAGGAAAGGAGTGCTGCCTATAGTTGTGCAACGAAATAATGCTGTCTGGCCCATTGTGGGATAATATCATGCTTTCATTAATCTCATGCTTTTTAATACACTGAATTAAGTAGCAACCAACATCTAAAAATACCTGGTCTGTCTTCTAGAAGTTTTTAGGCATCCTTAACTTGCAGAGCTTTCCAGGGGCATAGCTACATTACATCTGAAAATGAGTTAACATATGAGATCTTTGACAATTGTCTCTCAGAGATCAAACTAACAATCTCCTCATTACTTCCTTATTAGTCTGATTACAACAGAGAAACTCATGTTTATGTCTCTATTTCCTGGATTCTTTTTTTCTGAACTATCTGTATTTATTTTAGTATGTATATTACAAAATAAATTTATTGGGTTAACAACAGTTAATAAGGTTATATATGTTTCAAGGGCACAATTCTATGATAGATGATCAGTATATTGCATTTTGTGCCCACCACCCAGTCAAATCTTCTTGAAAAGATATTTTTTATTTACTTTTTAAAAGATTTTATTCATTTATTTTTAGAGAGGGAGAGAGAGTGAGAAACATCAATGTGTGGTTGTCTCTTGCACACCCCCTACTGGGGACCTGGCTGGAAACCCAGGCATGCGCCCTGACTGGGAATCAAACCAGTGACCCTTTGGTTCCCAGGTAGCCACTCAAGCCACTGAGCTACAGCAGCCAGGATGAAATGATATATTTTAAATGATACTTTACCAACAGTTACACATCTGCAAAATTTATTTGAAAAAAAGAAATTTGATTTTAGCTGCACAATCACATCTTTCATGACCTCATAATTGTGCAAAAGTAAACATTTTTTATAGCCCTCACTTAGCATTTCAATAAAGTCCTCAAAACCTTGTGACAAATCTGTGAGTAATGGCTGGAGCTGTGTCATGAAATAAGAGACTATGAGTAATGAAAGGCATTTATAGTTAGGCTGCTTTCACAACTATGCTACTTTTCAATAAATCCTCAACTTCCATTATATGTTTTTCCATCCTGAAAGCAGTCTCTTAAGTAAACAAACAAACAAATAAACAAACAGGCACGCAATCTATTAGTATTCTTAGATTAGGGGATGGCCTTTGTAATTTCAGAGCAATTAATCTGTAAACCAATGGCAGGAAATAAAAGCTGGGGAAGTATTCTTGCTTAAAGTGGGAGAGGGGGATGGAATTTAGGCTGGAAAAACAGAAAGCCCCTTATGCAAAAAAGTTGCAAGGAAATATATGAACTAATATTTGTAAAGTTTGATACTTGTTATACCTTTTATTCCTTCCTTTCACTTGCACAGAAGTATCCAGAGGTCTATTGCAGGAGATTATATTAGAATTTTATATATAAAATATATAAATATAATATATACTATATAAATATTATATAAGACATAATGTAAATATATAACATATAATATAATATACAATGCACCATGCAATATGTAATGTATAACACAAATATATAATATAAATATATATACATATTATACATATAATATAAATATATAATGTATATTATATAATTATATTATGTAAGTATATGGCTATATTTATATTTTATAAATATATTAAATTATATATTAAATTATATAAAATTAAATTTATACAAATATACACTGATATATATTTATTTACGCATAAATAATACACACACAGTTGATAAACTACAAGGTAAAATAAAGGAAAGAACTGCAAATCAATGGGCTAAAAAATAAAAAGCAATATGATTCTTAGATGTATTTTTATAGTGCTATTTTGTTTCATGTTCACATAAGAGACTCAGATTAAAAAACAATTTAACCCCCCAAATCTCTGTTCCCCACCAAGTTAATAATATGTATCTTCCAAAGTAGAAGCTTAAATGAGAAGATTAGGTATGGAACTCTCTGCTTAATGTTTGTATTTCCAAACTCGAAGAAGAAACATGACAACTATCTTTCCTAAGGAAAATTTAAGAAATAACTCCTGACATTGGACCATGTCTCCATGATTCTTCTAAAATCTTTAAATAATTTGTCTTTCAACTGGCCCATAACCAGACTGAGGGACTGAATGTCTCTTTACCATCCATCTACTATGTGCAAAAAGGAATTTTACATTTAGCTTCAAAAGTGTCATGGATTCATCCCCTCCCCCTCCCTGCTCTTTTTTTGTCCTCCCTTGTTACCTAGCAACTGGTCACCTTAGCAAGAGAACGTTAGGTCTAGAACTAAACGGTTGGTCTCTGGCTTCATTCGAGCTGCCAAGCTGCTCTAAGGCGGAAGTACCAGTTATTGCTCCGGACTGCGTTAACCTGCATGGGCATTCAGCCGATTTTCTCCGACAATTTCGAAGGGTTTCCGTATCAAATTTCTCTATGGCTTGTACTGGGAATGTGTAAGTACAAAACTGAGTACGAATTTTCCTGAGCAAGTGGGACAGGGACGAGTGGGTTCGAGGGGATGTGGGAGGGGATCCCAGACAAATACTTGAAGGGTATACACTCAGGAACTACGAATACTGAGTGGATTTAGGGTAATGATTTTTTAATGTAATTTCAAAACAGAAGAATGTATGAAGTTCAATCAACTATTACTAGTTTTCTAAAATCCCTAGTCTAAACAGTGGGGTTTAAACATGAGGAAATTGGTACTCCAGGGTGTGGTGTGGATTGAGTGAAGAAAAACGTAACAAAATTCTACTTTAATGTTGAATGATGCTTCATAAAGAGAAACAATGTGGAGTGTTTAACATATCTACTGTTTCTTCTGTGGAGAGAGAAAAAATGTTTTCCCTCAAAAGATTCTCCAGAATATGCCTGCCAGAATGTGAATGCTGGGCTTAATGGATCACTGATACTACTGAAAGAGCTGCTGTGTGCTATGGCTAGCCTGCACACTGAGGCTTTTAAGGATGCTGTCTTGAGAAGGTGGGGAAATAAGGAATGGGGTGGAGCCACAGGTCATTTGTGAAGGGTGATCACAGAGCTTGGTGCCAAAGAGGTTGCCTGATAAGGGTCAAGTGGGTTAAAGAAGTGTGTGCTGACTAGAAGTAGGAAGAGATAAAGCCCTCTCCTTTCCCCTGGTATATTTCAGAGAGTTCAATAAATCACATATTTTAGATATTTCCTAGCTGCTGCATTTCCATTTTTATTAACTTATTTATTTCTATTTTTGCAAGGCTTGAAGGGCACTCCTCTTCACCTGTAGCTGTAACTGAAGATGAAAATAAGAATGAGAGTCCACAACCCAACGTGTCTCTGCAGCTTCCCAGTACCATGCTGATGAATGAAGTGGGATCCTGGGGCCAACCTCGTTTGCCTTTGAGACTTCCCTTCAGTTTGCCACCTGAAATTGCAAGAGAGCAACAGGAGAGCCTCTGGGGAAGAAGAGAATCCAACATTCCTGTGGACAGTTCAAGAGCTCTTAAACACCCAGAGGGGCCACCACCTGCTGTTGTGAAAGAGTCCCTAGCAACTGCAGAAGTAAATAGCTCTGAGGGGCTGGCAGTCTGGAAGCAAATGGGACAAGATTCCATTAATGTGTCCCCCAAATTCTCTAGTGGCTCTCCCTCACTGATGGTAGGGGGAGCAGGGGTCAGCAATGAGGACACGGAGAGAGGTGTCAATAATGCAAATTTCCATGTGGCTTTGCCACAAGGGCAAGGGTTCTTTCCACCCAGGTACCCAAAAATAGGAGGTCCTCCACCTATCCCCACCACTAGATCTGGGATAATGACTGAGGTGCCTCCAGGATATGTGAGAATGGCCAGCAATGAAAGGATGGCTCATGTTTCTTTCCCAACGGGAAGCCCATGGCTGCCCATGGAGAATTGGCCGAGGCCGGTAATCATTCCTCCTGGTATTGGTCCTTTACCTTCCTGGCCTTGTGCTCCTGGCTTCATATGCCCTCGATTTTGGAATTTCAATCCACTTGTCAATATGCCTATGCGTTTTGTTCCTACCCCAATAAATGGTTCTCCACCTCTTCCCACTTTTGCCAATTTCCCTCCCAGGAACATGCTACCTCCTGCATCCTTTATCAGAGAGAACAAATGACAGCAAAAATAGAAGGGGAAAATTTAAAAGCATAGGGGAAAGAGGTGAAAGTAACTCATTTATGCTTTTATATTTGAATCCCCCTACCTTCTTTCTCTCTGTTTAGCACTAGTGTGCCTTACATATGTGGAAATTCAATAAAGATCATAGAGTTGGAAGTATTGTGAGTCATTTTTTAAACACTCTGGGAGCCTAGACCTTGGATTTTGCTTTCTCTTTTAAGGACATGAAATCAGTAATGTACCAACGCTTTCTAAGTAGCTTAGTTGGATCCCCATCACTGGCTTACAGCCATATGACTGTGTTGGGGTGCCACTGGGATTTTTCTAGACTTGGCCAAGTCTAGAGTGGGGAATTTCTACCTGCCTAAGTTTATGGGGGTTGCTTGAAGCAGGATGGGATGATTAAAATAAGGTCTTAAAGGTAGACCAAAGTCCAGGTAATAGAGAAAAATACACTAACAGAAAAGTAGCTACATGAGATGAAATGAGAGTAACAGAGACAATGTTTCACAGTTAGAGGCTGAAGCAGGCTGAGAGAACACAGAAGAAAAGGGGTAAGAGAAATGGGAGAGTTCTAGATCATTGCTTGAAACTCGAACTAGTGTTTCCCTCTCAAGAATGCGAAGTACACGGTATATATAAAACTGGCTTAAAAAGTCCAGTGAATGGCCGATCCCTTCACCCATTCTCTGAACAAAGGGCTATTGTATCATCAAAATTTTTAAATGCAAATAGAAGTATTTTGTTCATGTGAAATTATTTTCTCTAATGCTTACTCTTTGCACTTTTCATAATATGTTGCAACACTCCATTATAATGATGGTTTTGAGAGATTATCAAAATGCCCAGATAGGAGCTTTTTCAAATTTAAGTGACAAAGATATAGGCACAGCATACAAGGCCAAAGGATGGTAATTCTGACTGCTGTATGACTTAATTCACATAGTTGCCTTTACACACAATGCCACTGTATATGAACAATCACTAAATTAGAAATGACTTTAGAGGATGATTCTTCAAATAAGCATTTTTGATGCCCAGGCCAAATGATGTAGGTGGTGTAAGCACTTGGTTAAAGGCTGATGGATCCTGCCGATCCAAAAGACATGTAGCCTACAAGCAAAACCATTAATGTGCTTTCAGTATGAATAACAGGTTCTTTGTTGCCTTGGTAAAAAGGCCACATGGACCCAGGTTTCTTTTTCTTTTTGTTTCTTAATAGGTTGTTCTAAATTTACAGGTGGTAGTGCAAGGCTTAGAAGGATATTGCTAAAATTCCCCTCACTATGCATATGTCCCAAAGCTGGCAATTTTCCATCAATTCACTGTGGTGGGCTGAGCAGAAGTTTTCAGCAAATCATTTGACAGCTGCTCACTATGAGGTAGCTTAGTCCCAGCACACCAAACACTTATTGAATTTTCAGCCTTGATGAACAGAAGAGTTGAGCATGCTTATAGTCATCAAAACTATCTTTTGAACCAGATGTTAAAAAATATTTTGACAAGGAATCAAGTTGCTCTGTCAATGGCAGTGCTGCATCTCTGGAGAGTTGCCAAATGGTGTGATAAGTGGCCAGAACAATAATAATTTTTCCTTCTTGAAGATAGTGCTCTGATAAATGCTCACAAAGGCTTTATTCACAATTACTGCAGTCCATGACAAATTCACTCTAACAAGAGAGTGCCACCAACACAATCTGCTCTTTTTCACCCCCCTGTTCTCTTTCTTAACACCCTGTACATGTTTATTTTCTATGTCATTTCTAAACACTGAACACTTAGAGTAAGCAACAAAGACTGCTAGCAAGTTGAGGCATTGTTTTCTTTATACCTCTGTGGTATAGGATATATATTTTTTAAATTTATGTAGGGCTGTGCACCTATATAACAGGTACCAGTGAATGCAAGGATCAAGTGAGCCTTGGATTTTATTGTTAAATGCAAGTGGAATGCAAATATTTTGTTTATTCATGGCTTCTGTATAGAAATACAATGTAATTTTGTTATTGCATGTCCTCCATTACGGCAAAACATCAATTTTTAAGCAGGTGGTTTGCCTTAAAATTGTTATTTTAAAATTATTCTGGTGCAGTATGGGTCAATAGGAAATGTATACCACAACATCATACCTATTTTGGGAAGTGCTTATAACAAAATACATTCAACACTCTTGAACAAGTACATTTTCCATTACTTTTCTGTGGCTTAAATAGCTCTTAAAGGAGAAAGGGGAAGATAAATATCCACAAAGTAGCTCTTTCTTTTGATGGTAATGAGGATGGGATAAGTATTTCTTATTCTAAGTTTTAATCATTGTCACAAGATGGTTCATGTTGTACTGTTTATTATTTATATTTCTCATTATATTCTGTCACAAGACTGTAGCATAGGAATTAAATGTCCTTTATATTCTCTAGAAGATAATAATAAACTTGTACAACTTTGACCTCTGTCATGTCCCAAAGTATGATTCATTTGCCATTTTTATTTTTCACTTTTACAACTTCTGTAGACTGGTATAAGAAATACACATGCAGCCAATCAAACTATAGAAGATTGAAAAGGGTAAAGTTCAAAGAGATGAAATTGTTAAAGTTTATAGTCTTTCATAAACCAGAATGACATTAAAATTATGCCTCATTCTTCTGAGAATTATTATGACAAAAACATGAAACAAGACCAAATAATTTATTTCCACTGGAGTCTTAAGGTTGAGATCATAGTGCTATCTTCATCTACCATGGAACAAGAGGTTTACTGTGTAACTGTCACTTAATAACTGGGTAGCACATATACGGTCAGGGAGAAAGATATCCTTCCATAATTATTACATTGTACTGTAACAATGGTTTTAGATTATCAAGTGTTACTAAGAGATGTTGATTTTTAAAGGACTTAAATATAGAACTATATAAAATGACTCTATTTCAAGATCAAATGGGTCAAAGCCAGAGAAAAATGGCATTTTAGGCAAATGAAAAACACTAAGTCATGTCATAGATTAACTTCATAGCTATCACAAGTCCTTGTATGTCTTCTTTATAATGAGCCAGATTGAATGATACTCCCACAGAATAAGGAAGTGATGAGACTTAATTAAGTAAAAGAACCCATCTATTTATCTGTGGTGATATTTATTTTTTTCTTTATAATACTAAAAATGTATAGTATACATCAAATCAAGTCTCTAAATTTGAGAAGTCAGAGAAGTTGTGCTTCATCATGCAATCTTATCATGAAATCTTTTTCTTAAGTGTTTGAGAATGTTACTTTTTTTGAAGAAGTTTAAAGCTTTAATTGTATAACTGAGGTAGCATAAAAATAAGGAATTTAATAACTAATTTATTATATGTTGATTTCTTTTTAAAAAGTTTTGTTTTTCAGGAACTACTATAAAGGACACATAGACAAAACCAAGGCAGGGGGTGGAAGCAAGGGAGGGAGGTGGGGAGAAAATACAGACAACTGCAATTGAACAACCACAAAATAATTTAAATTAAAAAAAGAGAGTGTGTTACTTTTGATGAAGATTGATTAAGTATATGTGGTTTCTAACCCACCTTTGGGGACTTTTTGCTGCCACTCTGGAAGACTTTCTCAATATCTCGGTTCCTCAAAGAAATGATCTGTAATACTAATTTTTATGAAGTGATTCCACCATTATTTTTGAGAATACACCAGTATCATATATTACTTTATGGAGACAAAATTATTCTTTTTCTCAACTCCAAAAATGTATTTTCCTAAATAAAATAAACAAATACAAAGCACACAAATCCATCAATCTTACCAGAAAGGACTGTGTCCATCTAATGGTATTTAATCATATAATTTATTGGAAAATATACATTTATAAATTACTTCAAAAACCACCCTGATTGTAAAAGCTCTGGCTCAAAGGCACAGTGACACAGGAAGTATGAGGGTTGATGGATAGTGTTTGTGCATAAGAGACAGAGCAAAACAGATGGAGAAAGGCAGGATTAAAAATAGAGAGGGGCAGAGCTACTGTCAGTTTAGAAGAGAAACATGCTTTACAAGAAGAAGCAAATGCTAATTGGAAGTACTGCAGGAAAAGTAACAAATTCGGATATGGGAGAACGTAATCCAGAAAAGATAGAAGGGTCAGTTTGAAAAGAAAGAAGGGTTGTGGATTAAGTGTTTCATGACAGAAAAGCCTCTATGTAGGAGCTGCCCAGTGAAAGGGTGGAGATGAGATGATTAGAGAAAGACTATTCACACTTCTTAAAAATGAATCAATCTCTGCTGCTTCATTCCTTCCCATAAGTATCATCTGTCATTAGAGAGCAGCCAATCTCATATTCAGTCTGTGAAACTGAAAGCCCTTTCTAATTTAGGGTCCATCATTCCCTCTAATTGGCCTTGACAAGCAGATACAACATCGTCAAGGTTCACTTTATTAGTGAAGTGGGTATGCACTGAATTAAGCTCACAAAAGAACATTTTCTCTTCAAGTTCTCAAATATACCAGACCCTGAAAATTTTTAAAATTTAAACTCCAAAATTTTCTTTCTGCTAGTGAGGTACACTGATGATTTTCTAAGTTTGCCTTTTTACTCTTCCCATTACATCATACCTTTTTACTCTTCCCACTAAAATCATAATTTTCTGAGGTGCAACTACTGGCTTTATTAATCACACTTCATCCAGAAACCAAGTAATCTATTCTTTCCCCCAGAGACCCTATTTATACTCTTTTAGGAGTAAAATTCTTATACATTGTGTTAATCCTCATTGATGCTCAATACTATTAGTAATACACTTTACAATAAATGTACTGAAGACAATGTTTAATGCCCTAACTAAAAAGTGGATTATCCATAATAAGAAAATTAAAAAAAATTGTGTATTAGTAATAAGTCACATCTGGTCACATATTTATAGTCAAATATAAATAATAATGTATAGTTTTAAAACCTATTAAATAATATTGTAATAATGATCAGTAAAGTCATGGACAACCCCAAATTTAACAGAATAACGTGACTTTAAAAAAAACATACTTTTAGAGTTTATATAAACTTTATTGCTTCAGTGCCAGGTATTTTCACAAATTAATTGCAATCAAAATGCATCACACATTGTCAAAGTTTATGATTACTTAACAATTTTAACCTTGCCAGTCAAATGAATCTATGTACGTATCACTTGAAAACAGAGCAAAAACTCATTTATCCTTTAGGCATTTGCTACAAAGTGAAATTATATAAGGAAAGTGTCCATTTCAATGCCTAAATCTCACCCTCCCTATAGGACTTGATGTTGTTATCAGGAGCAATCAACCATTCATTGGAAAACTGGTAAGATATCCTTCAATTTGGGGTCTTAGGCTAATCTAACCGACAAACAGCAAATATAACAGTATAAGACATGGAATCCATGGGCTTAGATATTAAAGATATTCAATGTCTATTTATTGAACATAAAAGGTCTGTTCAGAAAGTATCCAGACATGTAATATGAAAAATAGAGACATTTATTGAAGAAGCTATAAGATGCAACAAATGTTGTAGAGAGAACATTGATGCCTCAGTTCCCTTCAAAGTAGGCACCTTGGGACCTCACACAGTTCTTCTAGTATCTCTTCTGTTGTTCAAAATACTCTGCAAAATCTTTTGTTGGAATTATCATCAGCTGCCCCATTGTATTTTCCTGAATCTCATCAATGGTCTGAAATCTCTTCCCTTTTAAAGGTAATTTTAGTTTGGGGAAAAGCCAGAGGTCACAGGGCACCACATTTGGTTCACTGGTAGCAGTTTGAATCAAGTCATTAGCAACTGAAGTACAATGGTCCTTCTGCTCTGGTAGCAGAAACTGCAGAATGAATTTTGCCACAACACATTTCATGCCAAGATCCTGCATCAAAATCTCAGAAACAGTGGTATGTGGAGTCCCCAGATCAGCTTCTAGTTCTCACACTGTCAGTCACCAGTCTTTGTTGATTGCAGCCCATACATGTTCAACATTCTCAAGTGTCCTGCTTGTTGCAGGCCTTCCAGAATGTGGATCACCTTCAACAGATTCTCAACCATCTTCAAAGTATTTGTGCCACACTTTTATATGCACTGTTCTCACTGTATCATCCTTGAAAGCCTTTTGAATCATTGAAATAGTTTCTGTGGAGAAATGTTCAAGCTTAATGCAAAATTTGATGCTGAGTCATTCCTCTACTTGCTCAGTCATTTTGAATGTGATGGACACATAGTACACATGCTCACTCAACAGCATCTACTGCCTCCACTGACTAGTGCAGTGAAGTTGTCATTGTTCACACATGTGTATTCCAGTCCACTCTCCTTGGCTGCCAGGCTACATTGATATCACACAAACCATTCATGTTATATTAACAATGGCTAGACTTTTTCCAGACAGACCTCATATGCTATAAGAATAGTTGTACATTGGGTGTTACTGAAAATAAAATCTGAGTAGACACCTGTGGAAATGACTGATTACTAAGGGAACATTAATTTTCCTTCAGTGATAGAAGATATATATCCTTTATAGACTGAGTTCTCCTATGCTCCCTAGTTTGTATTCAGAATTTCTACTTCTTCTATTGGACTGATATGTCTTCAATTTGCAGATGGAGAAAATGAAACTTCAGAAATTTAGTGATTTGACCAAGAACAAAATGTGACACAGTTAGAATTCTCTTGAGACACAATGTTTCAAAATGTGTTTCAAACATATTCAAGATGTAAATGTAAAGAATAAAAGAAAAATATATGTGACTGCTAGAGAAAATTTAAGTAAAATAGATGAATATTTATGCAATCTTGATTTTTCTTATGATAAAAATTCATAAATCACAGAAGAATGCACAAAATATTAAAATGACCTTTGTGAAAATTATCATAAACAGAATTCAAAAGCAAATGAATCACTTGGGTAATTACAGATCATATGTAGAAATAAGTTTAAATGTTATTAATAAATGTAACACTTACGAGCCAACAGAAAAAGTGCATGTCCTCTTAAAAATGGATGAATGACTTTAACAGGTAATTTACAAAAGAAAATAATAAAATGGCTAATAAACATAAAATAATTAGTTTATAAGTGTAAATTAAAACAAGAAATACAATATCTTATCTGTCAGGTAGGCAATGTTTATTTTATATATTGTCAGAGAGTTAGGGAATATAGGTGCTCTCATACACTACCTGTGGAAGTATAAATGGCAGAATATATATTGATAGTAGTTTGGAATATTAAAAAATTCCTTAAAATTGTGATGTGCTTTTATCCAAGAATCCCATTTGTTGAAGTTTAGCCTAAGGAAATAATCATGGATATGGATAAATCTTTAGCTATAGTTAGGCTCATCTTAGTATTTAACAGCCAAAAATAAGAAGTAAATGAAATGTTCCAAAATGCCGCCATCAGAAAAATAACAGTTATACTTTTCAAAATGAAGTTTTACCTGTATTTTAAGTACAAACAAGTTTCAAAAGCATGTTATGTTGCCCTATATGTCTGTTTTTTTATGCTGATACCATGCTGTTTTGATTACTATGATGTTGTAACACAATCTAGCATCAAGTAGTGTAATTCTACCAACTTTGTTCTCTCTCAAGATTGCGGTGGCTATTTGGGGTCTTTTATGGTTTTGTTTAAATTTCTGAAATATTTGTTCTAGTTCTTTGAAAGATACTATTGGTATCTTGATAGGAATCGCATCGAATTATAGATAGCTTTGGGTAGTATGGGTATTTTTATGTTGTTAATTCTTTCTGTACATGAATATGGTATATATCCTTCCACTTATATGTATCTTCTTCAATTTCTTTCTTTGGTGCCTTATAACAGTCTGAATACAGGTGTTTCAGATGTCTGATTTAATTTATCTCTATTTATTTATTTATTTATTTATTTAAGCGTGCAATCAGAGTTTATTAATGATTCATTCCCATGGAAAAGAATGGGCTTATCTAAGGTAGGGGGAGGGGGTGAAAACCATAGGTTGTGGGAAAAGCAGGGAGGCAAAAGTAAGGGTTGCAGAATGCTGGGTTGGCAAGGCCCTGGGTGGCTGAAGTTGGGTGGCCTGAGCCTGGATGACCAGAGAGCCAAGAAAGAGAGAATCATTTATGCTGAGGACTTATATAGTTGGCAGAATGGGAGCAAAAAGTTACATATTGATTAATGGATAAGTGTGGTGCCAGCTTTCCTGGGAGAATGTGACTACCCTAACTTAGGTATGTGTGGAAGTCTGTCAGCCTGAATCCTTATCTTGATTCCATTTGTTCATCTTGTTGTAAAATAGATACATGACAGGAGGCAGTTAATTAAAGTTGGGGCAGTACCCAAAGTTACTTACGGGCTGCTTATTTGGGCACTGTGGACCCTCTCCTGCATTTCAGGCCTTGGGATGAAAGTTCAGTTTCAAGGCTTTCTTTTCCAGATAGTGGAAACACTATCAGAATTTCAAGGTTTGCTCTCTTGTCATGTAAGCATGCTGTTTTCTGCAATGTTGGAATACCTGGCACTATTATCTGACCAGGTTCAGGACTGCTGAGTCAGTGGGTAAGACATGTCTCCCTCTTCCTCCCTGCCTTGGTTTGCTATTCATTCTACCTAAGTGCTAAAAGGCATTTCCTGGCAACCAGGATGATAGATGCTGGCCAGTAGCAGCAGCACAGTCTCAGAGTGCTTCCTATGCTGTCTCCTGACTCAATTCCCCCTGAGAGACATGGTTCTCAAAAATTACTTTTTGGGCTGCTGAGAAGTGAAGGTTCATCTCCTGTAGCTATTTCAGGCTTGGATAGGACAGTAGAACCTGCCTACTGAGAACCACAAAACTCTCTTCCTATTCTATCTTGGAGTTGGTGAAGAATTTCTGAGACTGTCAAAGATGCTATATGTTGGTCAGAGGAGGGAGAGGAAAGTGTCCTTCCATTGGCCTGTGATAGGTGCCTGGAGCCTCCAGTCCCAGAGGTCGATAGTTGTTTGTGACAATCATTTGCACCTTTATAGCCTGTATTTTAGAAGAGTTAATGAGTTGTCAAATAGTCTGTGTGGTGGATCTAAGACTTGATTCCCATCAGCTTTAGGGAAGAATGAGTTGTCAACAGGACATCATAGGGAGGAGTCCATTGTTTGGCTAGCTGCTGTGAGTCTTCCATACCTTTAGTAAGACTTGATCCCTTGTCTGGAATGAGTGCAGGAACTCGTCAGGTGGACAGACAAACCTGCAATGAGCAAACTTGTGCAGAATGGTTAATTTACACAACCCACAAACTAGTCTCTGAGTATGCGAGACTGTCTTTTGGGAAGACATACAGTTGCAAGGCCTTTGTTGGTATGACATTTAACTGTGGGAATTTGACAGATCCTCCATGCCTGTAAATTGAGCATCTTTGATGATGTGACAAACCCAGTTTCAACTTACAAATGAAAAGAAACTTTGAAGATACTTAGCTGTACAAGTCTAATGTCTGCCACTGAGAATCATGATTGTCCTTAAATCAAGGTATGTCTCATTAAGATCACCCTCATTGCCATTTAAAGGGCTGTACTGAGTGCAGTTTTAATTTTGCCTGTGTTTGCATGAATACAACCAGAACAGCAATTGATCATATATGATCTTTAAGTCTGCTTTGCTGGAACACACCCAAGGAACCTGCAGACTGACTCTTTAGTCCACCCTTGAGGGCACAGAATCTGAGCCCCACACCTGCTTCTTTCAAGTTCCTGAGGTTTTCCATTGTGCCTTCAGGTATCTCCCAACCATCTTTCAGGAAAGCAACCTTCGTTCAATCCCTGGAAAGACTTCCAAGAACCACACAACAAAACAAAGGTACCAGGCTTTTCCTCTGGTGGGCTTTTACTATCTTTGAAAATCTATCTCATTCCTCTTTAGTGACAACCAGAGCACAGGCATGCCTCCTTCAGGCATGACATTCCAGTCAAAGTCTACATTGACAAAACCACCATTAGCAACTGGTCTTATTGGTTTTGTGCATAGAAACCTTATCTCTTTATTCACTCCTTCAGAATGCCAATTTCTGTAGGGATCAGGTAGGGAGAAAAAATACAAAGCTTGAAGGAAAATCCTTGTCTTTTGAATATTTACTAAAATTGTATTTCCATTCCTTATGTCTTCTCTTCCTTTGGTAACTTTGGGTATATGGGAGAATGGGGGGAGGAGATACTGTAATTGTCAACTCAGGGGTTGAGGTCTTGGGGCTCTGAGACCTGCTAGATTCCCCCTGAGAGACAGGTGTGCTAGCCTCCTATTCCTCACCCTGAGAGGCAGGTGGGGAACATAGAAGGGATCATTGGTAGACCCTGAAGTAGAAGTTTCCTTCAAACCAGAACAAAAAGATAGGGCATGAGATAACACAAAAAATGTCTGTATGTAGTAAAGCTCCAACCACTTGCCTAGCCTCCACATAATAGATGTAACTGGAGTATGGTGTTGTAATTGCTACTCCCATTTTCTGGCCACATAGCCCTTTCTCCCAAGTTATACTGAGGCCAAGCTGTATTACACAAGAAAATTAGCCTCTTTTTGTTGAGACACTCAGGGTTGAATTTATCCCACTTTCTAAGGATGCATCCCAGCATAGATCCTGGGGGTAATAGAGGGTGTATTTCACATTTGCTCCATGGCACAACTGGAAAAAGAAAATAAGAACCCTTGGGTTCCTAGAGGTATTCCTGGTTTTTGCTCTGGGAACCAACTAGTAGGATATAGGGCGTCCCCCATTTGCCCACCCCAAAGCTACCAGACATCTCTGGTGACATGATAGAACAAAGAGTAGAGCCCTTGGGCTCCCAAGAGGTGTCCTCCTTGATTACCCAAGGACCCAGCTAGTGGGTTATAGGATGAACCCAGTCTCTCCACCACAAAGCTACCAGATGTCTCTGGTGACACGAAGCAGGATGAGCTGGCCAGCAAAAGACTAAGAGCTAAGCTTGCCATGGACTACTCATATCCCCTTCACTACTGGTGAAGTTGACAGCTTTGATTAAACTGGACCCTTTTTGTGGATCTCAAGGCTTTTACAAGTTTGGCTCCTCACCCATGAGGAGCCGGAGAGAGAGAGGATAGCACTAGTCATTTGGTATATTTCCTACAAGTACTGGAGGCTGATACAGTACTAGTACTATTCAATCCAGTAACAGAGGTGCCTATGGTGGCCATTTTGCTACCGATGGGGCCCTGGTTCGCTCCTGTCTCAAGGGTCTATTGGATTAAAACACAGAAGATGCCTAAGGAGGAAAGGCAAACTCATATCTGTAAAAATACCTGGTGGCAGGGTGAGCTGGAAAGTAGGCTGAGAACACAGGGCCAGGCCTCAGGCACAGCTAAAAAAACGCCTGAGTTTAAGAGTCATTTTTTGTCCTTTGTAGTTGAAGAGGCAGGCACCCTGCTGTTTCTGAATAGGGAGTTAATTACCTTATTGTTCCCAGGATCTAGTAGCTCCTAGGTCTAGAAGTTACACTGTTTCAAAGATTTATCTCTTTATTTTTCCTGAGTTCCACAGTGTAGAAGGGGATGATATTTTCCCTCTTTGTACCCTTGTTCCTAGTTAACTGGGCATAGTGGGGCTAAGCCTAGTTTGAAGCTGAAGGTGAATGCAAAGCTTGGGTTAGGCAGGTAAGGAATAGTGTCACTTCCTGTTGGGCAGTAGTGATCAAAGTCATGGTTCCAGGGGATTAGAGGGCTGCTCAGTTGATAGACAAGGGAGTGGTAGAGATGTAAATGGAATGGTCAGAGAAGGGGGGAAAAGACTTATGGGTAAGGCAATTCTGAATGAAAAGGCCTAGTTAGGAGAACAGGACCCTCCACCACAGGCTAAAATGTTACTTTCTTTTGATACATTTGTAGATGAATGGATAAAAACAGCTGTAGTATATTTACACAATGGAATACTACTCTGCCATAAAAAGAAGAAAAGTTTGCCTTTTGTGACAGCCTGAATGGATCTGGAGATTATTATACTAAGTGAAATATCCAGTCAGAGAAAGACAAAGACTACATGATCTCACTTATATGTGGAATCTAAAAGGCAAAATAACCTAACAAAGAAAATAGAAACACTCAGAGATACAGATAATAGACTCAAAGCTGTCAGATGGGATGAGTGTTGAATGGTGGGTGAAAATGATGAAAGTATTAAGCAAAAAAAAAAAAAAACATTCGCAAACACAGACATCAGTATGGTGATTACCAAAGGGAAAGGGTGGTAGGGGAGGTAGAAGAGGGTAAAAGATAAGTGGTGATGATAGGAAGCTTCACTTGGTGTGGTGAAGACACAATCCAATATACAGGTGACATATTATGGAGTTGTACATTTGAAACCTAAATAATTTTGTTAACCAATGTCACTCAACAAATTCAATAACAATTTTTAAAAGTATGTGAGAATATGATCCAATTTTCCTCTTTTTGATTGTTCTTGAATTTTTATAATAAACACTTTAAGTTTTATAATGAAAATTAAGAGTTATGATAAAAAGGGGATCCTATATGATTTATAAGGTTTCTCTTTCAGTTCTACACTTCAATGAAACAATTATATTATAAATGGAAAGCAGAATGCTATAGATATTTTGTAACCATAATTTTAAATAAATGAGTACTCAGAGAGTTAAAGTGAAAAAAGTCAAGTCTGATGGGAGTGGTTATGTGATGGAGTTTAAGAAAGACAGACTCAGAGGCACTGGGCATTTGCAAAATTTGTTTCTTAATCCTTAGTGAAAGGAAGCCCTGTATCAGTGGTGTCAGCCAAGACTTGATATTTGGCTGTGGTACTAGTTTTCACATGACATTGAAAATCAGAGGGGTAGGTAGGGCTGACAAAGAGAGGCTAGGAATCAGGATGCTGAGCAAAAAGTGAGATCTGCCCTATACCACAGATGTAGGCAGGCCAACTGTTCAAATCCAGACAGATCAGCTGGCACAGCTAAGTGCAGGTAGGTATAAGTTCATTTTAACCATCCTTTCATATATCCATGCTTTTTAACTTCAGTGTTCTTGATTTCTCGTTGAACTACAATGATCCTTGTTTTAATTCTAGCACACTTGACCAGCACATACAGCCAGAAAAATGTCAGAGGCATATAGGTGAATCAAGTTTCTGATCTAGGCAGGAACAAAGGTGCTAGGATTATCACCATGTTTGGCTCAATACCTTCCCCTCCCATAGTGTTTCCTATTAAATGTGAGCAATTTAAAAACAGGAGGTTAAGACAAGCATGGATGACTGAAGTGTTTAAAAACAACTATAATAGCACAATCAATAAAATATACTTTTAAAAATAAAATTTTCCAAAAAAACAACAACAACAACAACTGCATATAACCTAACCAAGACTTCAGAGTACTAAGCACAAATTGTTTCTTGTAACTTACGGTACTCACACTTTAACATGACTATTAAGAGCAGGCTTACCATGAGAAGGGTTGTACAGTGTGAACCCTGCACAAGGGTGTCTAGCCAAAGAAGTACACCTAAGGATTGAAATTCAGTTTGTACAGAATGTCCTTGAATAACATCATTTCATTCAATGTCATGTGGCTATAACATGGATGAGATGATGTAAGAAATTAACTCTTGTTTATATTAATTAGCCTATGGTAAAATTTATTCCTTTGTGTTTTGTTTTACTTAGAGTCGCAGAACCTATCAATAACCCTGAGTGTGGACCTACTGTATGTATTCTTTTTGTTAAACATTGTACACGAGGAAAGAAACTTTAAAATTTGTCCATTCAGAATGGATTCCTTTTTCTAATTTGTCTATAGAAACAGTAGATACTAGCTGTGGTTCAGGTTAATAACCATTGGGTGGGTCTAAGTCCTTTCAGATCTGATAAGAATGGAATATTGTAAAAAGTACTATTTTATATTAAATAAACCACAATTTCAATGTTGATATAATTAACAAAAATAATGTGGCCCTGGTCAGATAGTTCACTTGGTTGGAGTGCCCTCCCAATATGCCAAGGTTATGTGTTCAGTTTCTGGTCAGGGCACATACAAGAAGCAACAAATGAATGCATAAATAAGTGGGACAGCATCTCTCTCTCTCTCTCTCTCTCTCTCTCTCTCTCTCTCTCTCTCTCTCTCTCTCTCTCTGTCTCTGTCTCCCTCAAATCAGTAAATAATAAAAATTGCTATTCAACTTGCCCAGCAAATGATCAAAGAGCAGCAGGCTCTCAATTGCAAATTACCTGCTAAAAAGCTACTGTTAGAAATGGAAAATGGATTCATATGGAAAAGTAAATTAAAAAGAACATTGCCCTGGCTGATGTGGCTTAGTGGATTGAGTGCTGCCCTGCAAACTGAAAGGTTGCTGGTTCAATTCCCAGTCAGAGCACATGCCTGGGTTGTGGACCAGGTCCCCAGTCGGGGGTATGTGAGAGGCAACCAATGTATATTTCTTACATCATGTTTCTCTTTGTCACTTCCTCTCTCTCTAAAAATAAATGAACAAAATCTTTTAAAAAATTGACAGAAGCCAGTTGCTTTAATGGTATTTCTACAAAGAAAAAATCTCATGAAGCATCTCTCTTGCACCTGTATAAAGTATATTTTTAATGGAAATCATGTAGAAATATAGCTAGAACTCTAAAACCTAAACACTAAGTAAGTGTTTCAATTATATTTTGAAAAATTTCTGCTATGGTTTATATCATTAAAATAGTAAAAGTAATAACACTGAAATTCACAACCATCCAATATAACAGGCCCAGATCTAGACTAAATATAGTTCAATATAAAACCTACCCTTTAAAGCATATGTTAAATATTAGTTGTAAATATATTAGTCACTTTTCATGAGCAAAATAATTTTGTTGACTGCATGCATTTAATATGATGTATTTTTTCCCTGTATTTATTTTCTCTTTTTTAAAGAGCGAGATAGTACTGAGGTCCTTAAATGGAAATTCACCATGCCACTCAGCTGTATTCACATTCCTAGTGAAGAAGCTTATTTAACAATTTCTTAGAAGATGTCTCTTGAGTTCAGCTGTAGGCAGGAAATGATGTATAATTAGCACTTTTATGTGACATTAACAAACAATCTTGTTAGTTCATTACTTTTTAATATTTTCATCAGTCTTCCAAAAGCAGATTAAGAGCAACTGTAATTTCCATATGCAAGATTCGTTAACTACAAAGCTCAGAAAATGTTCACTTTAATCAAAACCATGCCACAATACTGTATAATCAATTTCCTTTCTCTCCACATTCCTTTTCAGTTTATTCAGACTTTCAAAAACAAAGGTTTTGGAAAATAATATGAAGTGAAATAGACATTTTAATTTGTTCTATCATACTCACTAATAAAATTCACCCAAAATTAATATTTTGTCTTGTAACTGATCCACATAAAAATATCTGTGATTTTTTTTATTTTCAATGGAAGGATGTTATGGTTAATACATTTTAAAGTAATATTTGTTTCATTTATAAGTTCTGGCTTTGAGGAACTCATGGTAAAAAATGATGATTACAACTATGGGGAATAGCTGCAAAGTAATATTAAATACTGTATTTATGAAATTTCTTAATCTTTCTGAATCAAGGCTAGACTGATACTACTTGATTTGCATTTTCCACACCTATTTGTTACATGTTACAGGCATTTTCAATATGCTTTAGGTATATTAGAGGAACCTGGTTAAAATCATGGATTCATTTGAAGATTGCTGGGACTAAAGGGTTGTGAAAAGAAGAACAGAACAAAGTGAGGTAGAAAAGGTAATGGGCCCAGACAATGCAGAGACTTGTGGCCTTTTGGGGCTTGGATTTTATCCTGGGGGCAATTTCAAAGGCACACATGGAGGAACAGCACTTCTTATTTGACTACTTAGAACCAGGCATGAGTGATGTCTCTGTGAGTGCAGAGTGAAGTCATTTGATGGTATAAACCTTCTTCCAGGCCTCCTTATACAACCCACAGGAAAAATACTGTACAGTGCTATATTAGATGCTGGTCCTTGTACCTAAATATTAAAGTATTCAATTATTTTTATTTGAAATATATCATCAAATGCATATATTTCTGAAATTAGATACACCACTACTGTTCTTTGTTCTGCTACAAACATTAAGGGCGAAGTCTTTTGAAAACCTCACTTATTTTCCCTCTGAAATCTGACACAAAAAATACAAGACCTCTTTCCTTTAAATTGTGACTAAATACTGAAACCCAGAGAGATTCTCTGGATCCAGAATCAGAGATATCTACTGTTCAGGCAGAATATTTATCCATTCTTTATTATATTGTTTGGCTACTAACACAGTCTTTTTTGTTGTTGTTAGGGGTTGTGAAATTTATTTTCCTAATATTCAAAAGTGTATTTCTTACATAAAATTCTTTCTTTTTAAAAAATTTTGTTATTCTATTACAGTTTTTCCAAGTTTTTTCCCCTTTGCTCTCCTCTGCCCAGCCCACACTGTGCTCCTATGGTTGATCCCCACAATGTTATCCATGCGCATGGGTCATTCATACATATTCTTTGTCTAGTCTTTTCCCCTTTTTTCCACCATTATCTCTTTCCTATCTCCCCTCTGCTCACTGTCAGTCTGGTCCATGTTTCCATGCCTCTGGTTCTATTTGGCTTATTCATTTATTTTGTTCATTAGATTCCTCTTATAAGTGAGATCATATGGTATTTGTCTTTCACTGGCTTATTTCACTTAGCATAATGCTCTCTAGATCCATCCATGCTGTTATCAAAGGTAGGAGCTCCCTTTTTTCTGCTGCATAGTATTACATTGTGTAAATGTAGCACAGTTATTTAAATCACTAATCTGCTAATGAACACTTAGGCTGTTTATAGCACTGGGCTATTGTAAATATTGTAAGTTCTCAATGTGAACATTGAGGTGCATAGTTTTTTTGGTTTGGTGTTTGATGGTTCTTAGGGTATATTCCCAGAGGTGGAATTGCCAAGTCAAAAAGCCATTCTGTTTTCAGATTTTTGAGAAAATTCCATACTGTTGTCCACAGTGGCTGCACCAGTCTGCATTCCCACCAACAGTGCACTAAGTTCCCTTCTCTCCACATCCTCACCATCACTTGTTTGTTGATTTATTAATGATGGCTAGTCTGACTGGTGTGGGGTGATATCTAATTGTGGTTTTAATTTGCATCTCTCTGATGGCTAGTGATGTTGAGAATTTTTTCATATGTCTATGGGCTCTCTGTATGTCCTCCTTGGAGACATGTCTAATCAGATCCTTTGCTCATTTTTAATTGGATTGTTTGTTGTCCTATTGTTGAGTCATATGAATATTTTACATATTTTGGAGATTAAACCCTTGTCCAATGTATCATTGGCAAATATATTCTCCTTATGGTTGCTTTCCTTTTCATTTTGATGATGGTTGCTTTGGCCATGCAGAAACTTTTTAATTTGATGAAGTGCCATTTGTTTATTTTTTTCCTTATTTTCTTTTCTGTAGGGGATATATCAGTGAAAATATTGCTATGTGGGATATATGAAATTTTAGTTCCTATGTTTTCCTCTAGGACTTTTATGGTATCATGACTTATATTTAAGTCTTTTATCCATTTTGTATTTATTCTGTTGTATGGTGTAAGTTGGTGGTCTAGTCCCATTTTTTTTTTTTGCTTGTACCAGTACAGTTCTCCCAGTACCATTTATTGTAAGCATTTCTGTAAGCATCCTGATTACCAGTGTTTTGAACTCTGTATCTGATAGGTTGGCTATCTCTTCATCGCTTAGTTCTATTTTTGGAGTTTTGATCTATTCTTTCATTTGGGCCATATTTCTTTGACTTGGCATACATGTTATGTTTTAAGGGGTAGACCCTTAAGTATTCGCCAGGCTTGGGCAACCCACGTTGCTGTGTTGTGGCACTGTATGTGGGGATGGGGTCAGAGAGGAAACGATGCTGCTTGATTGGCTCTTGCCTGCTTTCAGTCACTTCCATGCTACCCACAAGCAAATTGGGCCCTTCTGGCGCTGATTCCTGGATGGGTAGTTTTGTGTACATTCTAGGACCCTGTGGGTCTCTACAACAAGTTCTCCTATGAGGCTGGGAGTTTCTCCACCTACCGCAACCCCACAGGATTTTACAGCCAGGGGTTTTGAGGCTTTCTTTTCCCACACTGGAACTGTGGGTGATGTGGGCTGTCTCATCCCCCAGTTGATTCTCTTAGTTTATCTGCATGCAGATGTGAGACCACCTGGTATCCCAGCTTCCCCCTTGGCACATGTCCTCTCCACCTGGCTGCCTGTCTCTGTCCCTCCTACAGGTCTGAATGAATATTTCTTCTTTAACTTCTTGGTTGTTGGACTTCCATACAGTTCATTTTTCTGGCAGATCTTGTTATTTTTTGTTTTTAAATTTGTTGTTGTCCTTCTTTTGGTTGTGTAGGAGGCAAAGTGTATGTACCTATCCCTCCATCTTAGCTGGAGGCTGATTTCAATTTTATTGAACTTGTTGAGGATTGTTTTGCATCCTACCATGTGGTCTTTCATTAAAAATATTCCGTGTGTATGAAAAGAATGTATATTTTCTTTCTTTGTGGTGAAATGTTCTGTATATATCAATTAAATCCAGTTTATCTGGAGTTTCATTGAATGCCACAATATCCTTGTTGATTCTTTGTTTGGGAGATCTATCCATTGTGGACAGTGGGGTATTAAAATTCCCTATGACACAGGTGGCAAACACAAGGCCTGTGGGCTGAATCTGGCCCTCCACCTTGTCTTATCCAGCCTGGCACCTCGTTTCTACCTGGTGGCAGTACTGAGCTCCTTGCCTCTAGTTAAGGAGTAGTTACATTTACACAGTCCTAAAATTACATTTGGCTCTCTGAAGGCAACCATGAGGCTGATGTGATCCCTGGTGAAAATTAGTTTGACACCCCTGTTATGACTACTATGTTGCTGTTGATATCTTTCTTGAAGTCCTCCAACATTCCCTCATATATTTATGTGTTCCTATATTGGATGCAGATATGTTTATGTGGCTTATGTCCTCTTGTTGGAGTACTCCCTTAGGTATTATATATTAACCTACTTTGTCTCTTTTATGGCCTTTATTTTCAAGCCTATCTTGTCAGATATAAATATTGCTGTGCCAGCTTTCTTTTTGATGTCCATTTGCTTGGAATAATTTTTTCCTTCCCTTCACTTTCAGCTGTGTAGATATTTTGTTCTGAGCTGGATTTCTTCTAGACAGTATATACGTTTGTTGTATTTTCTTCTCCATTCAGCTACTTTATGTGTTTTGATTGGAACATTTAATCCATTTACATATAAGGTTATCGTTAATAAGTACTTATTCATTGCCATTTTTCTCTTTTGTACTTGTGTTTCTCTCTCTCTTTTTCTTCAGCTTCTTAAATGCTGGTTTGTTGGTGATGTACAATTTTAGCCATTGTTTTGTCTGGAAAGCTCCTTATTTCTCCCTTACATTCTAAATGGGAGCCCTGCCGGATAGAGTAGTCTTGGATGTGGATCCTTGCTTTTCATTGCCTGGAATATTTTGTACTAATCCCTTCTGGTTTATAGTGTTTCTGTTGAGAAATCAGCTGCTAGCCTTATCGAAACTCCCTTGTATGTTACTAGCTGTTTCTACTTTGACGCCTTTAAGATTCTCTCATTGTCTTTAAATTTTAATTATGATGTGTCAATACACAGAAGTAGGCCTCTTGGGGTTTATGTTCACTCGGACCCTCTGAGCTTCCTGGACTTGCATGCCTTTTTTCCTCACCAACTTAGAGATATTTTCTGTCATTACTTTTCAAACAAGTTTTATATCCCTTGTTCCTTTTCTTCTTCTGGTATCCCTAAGGTATGAGTATTTTTGTTTCATGTTGTCCTGCAGCTCCCTTAAACTACCTTCTTTCTTTTATAGTCTTTTTTCATTTGTTGCTCTGACTGGCTGTTTTTTTCTACCTTGTCTTCCAGTTTGCTGATTTGAACCTTTGCTTCATCTAGCCTGTTTTTAATTGCTTCTAGTGTATTCTTAATTTCAGATATTGTACTTTTTGTTTCCAGCTGGCTCATTTTCATAGTTTCTGTGTATGATTCCATAGTGATGCAGTTCACAGTAAGTTCCTTGTAGTTTCTGTAGAGTTCCTTGTAGTTCTTATTGAGTTCTTTGAGCATCCTTACAACCATTATTTTAAACTCTATGTATGTTATAGATTGCTTACCTTGCCTTAATTTCATTTAGCACTCTTACTGGGAATACCTCATTTCTTTTGATTGGGGGTTGTTTCTTTGTCTCCCCAATTTAAATGATTATTTTTGTTTTTTGTTCTGCATATTAGATTGATCTTCTTTGACTCCTTGTCTTCATGGGGTGGCCTTCTGTGTAGGAGACCTGTGGAACCCAGTGGTGCAGTCTCCTTGATCTCCTGATTTGGATAGTCTGGGGATGCCCTTTATGCAGTCTATTAGGGCTCTCTTGTAATTGGGTTTTTGTTGTTTTGGGGTCATTCTTTGGTGGGTTCTTCTTTCTGGTTTGCTGAGAATCACACCATCCACCATGTCTTGTATGCTATTGTATGGGTGATGCCAGACAGTGTAAAGCATCCTCTGTATTCGCTGGTTTTAAAATTCATTTCAGCTGAGATTACATTGATTGTTCAGGTCACTTGTCAGAAGATAAGAGGAAAATCCATGCTGGGGGTACAAGCAAGTAGGTTTAGCCTCCACCTACTTGGTGGCCATCTTCCCTACATCTACTAACACAGTCTTGATTGTTGTTGAGTTCATTGCAAACAGAAACAGCTGGGTCTTATTTAATTTGGAGATACTGTGAAGCTAAATTTTCTTTGTTCTAATTAATATATTTGACTCTTCAACATTACACACAGGGGTTTGTCTAACGTTTCTCTCATTAAATTTCCTTTTGTTGATTTACACCCTTTATAATAGTTTATGCTATTTTTAAAAAGTTTACTTCAAGAGAGTAACATTTTCTTTAATCTGCATGTGAAGTAATGGCATGTAGTTTTGAAATATTTTCATGAGAATCCTTGAGAGCAGGAAATGTGTATTGGTTTAATACAAAGAAGTCCTGAGGCATTCTGTTAGAGACCTTCCTCAATTAATCAATATTGTGAGTATCTGTCCATTTAACGAGCTATGCATGCATTTATCTGCACAATAAGTTATTCTATTTCCCCCAGAAGCATGTAATGAAATATTTTTAAGGACTTTTACAAATCAATGCATACTATGCATATGGCATTTTCCCTTTAAATACATTACATTTAAATTTTTACTCAGAATAATGATTAATATCATCTAGAGTGGAAACAAAACCCTTTATTTTTATGCAATTATTTTCTGAAGCTACATACATTCCTGAACATCATAGGGGACAGTGAAGTATATATGTTGAAAGTACAATATTAATTAATAAGGTTTATTTGAGCAGAAAATAGGCATACATATAACATATTAGGCAACAAGAAATGAAGTAGACCAAATATCTTATTTGCTTTTCCAGTAATATAATGTTCACACAGATTGCTCAGACTTCCTAACTCATCTGCCAAGGCTCTATTACCTTGGAACTCACATATAGAGAGCAGGATGACAGCTAGTAGGGGAAGGTTAGGGGGTGGAGGGGTTGAGCAAAAGGAAAAAGGATTCATGGACATGGACAACAGTGTGGTTATTGTGGGGAAGGGTGTATAAGGGGACTAATTGGTAATGGAAAAATACAATAAAAATTTAAATGAAAGGGAGAACAACTTCATATTTTTCATGAAAACTACAGTGGTATTATTATATAGCAGAAAGCAATGATAATGTTCTATCTAAAAAGTAGAGCTAATATTTGCATCATCCATTTTTGGATTTTAAATGTTATGCTTGGGGAAGGTGCAGGTTTTAAAACATCACAGCTGATGATTATTTCATAAGGTGTATAAATGTCTAATCCCTATGTTGTACACCTGAAACTATTATAGTACTGTAGGTCAATGGTAATTGGAAAATTAAATATAAAAATAAATAAATAAATAAAAAGTTACATTTCAATTTCCATAGGAGTAAGTCAACTGATACTGGAGTTTAGGTAACTACCCAGTATGTAAATATATTGGATTCAGAAGATAATGCCTCTTGTTCTACTCTATGAATTTAGTGAACATTCTTAAGAAAATCATAATTAGAATAAGGGAGAATGAAATAGCACGAAGACAAAGATGAAGTGCACGTTCTTTGATCTTCTTTCACCTTTGGTTCTTTTATAAGTCTATTTTCTTCTGTTGTTTTTACTAAATGCTTGATTAAAATACAATGTCTCTTCTGTCAGTCAGTATTTCTCCTATCTATTCTTCCTTAAATATTCATGCTTGATACTCTGTCAATGAATGAATATGACCACTCTATTCATGAGATATGGGGAGAAGTTGAAACGACATCTTTGCACCTTAATTTTATCCCATTATGATAACAAATCAAATAAATATTTCTGAAAGCAATTTCCTCTATGGAAACGGAATGATTGCCAAGCTAAAGATGCTGTCAGTTAATGACTGTATACTGTCCCAAATCAGCTTATGGTATTTTCTTTCCTCTGCCTTTGTTTCCCCATTTCTTGCTATTTCAGTTTTTATAGTCTTTCTTTGAGCAACATGTTAATTGTTTATGATTACCCAGGACAGCTTCTTTGCTGAGTGTATAAAGGTTTTGTTGCAATTTTCTAAATGTGCTAACAGCCTCCACATTACTCTCAGGGCTGCATCAGAGTGCATGAGCATTGCTACCCAGAGTTTGTGAGTTTCCTATTTTTTATCAGTAGCCTAACAACTCACCCCAGAATTTTTGAGAAAATTACATGTTTAATAATTTACAACTCTCATCCACCTGAGTGTGGAAATTATCAGAATTCAGTTTTCCAATCATCAATAACAAACTACTAAGCAGAGATCTGCCAACTTAAGTAAATGAGGGTTTTTAACTGATAGGTGGATAATGCGAAGGAGATTATTTGCTTTTATTCTCTTCAATAGGATTTTAGAATTGAGAAATGATTGTAGTTAGAATTATTAGTGTTATTTACAAAAGTACCTGTTGTTATCACATTATTGTGAAAAACTTATTCTAAATTAGGATAAACTGTGAAATTGCTGATTCATTCATTTGATAGACAACAATGGCAATTTCTATATGGCTGAACCTATTATTATTTTTTATATCCTACATTCTAAATTGAGATAGAATTTATACAACATAAAATTCACTGTTTTAACCCATTCCATTCAGTGATTTTTAATCCACAAGACTGTGAATTGAAAAGTAACTATCATCATTATCTAATACCAGAACATTTTCATTGCCCCCCAAAAGAAACCTCATGCCCATTAGCAGTCACTCTGCACTTTCATTCATCCTTGAATTTGTTTTGAAACATTTCTGAGCACAGAAGAGGGGGAAAGAAGTGGAAATAACTAGGATACATGGAACTATTTGTTAAATGATGTGAGAAAATCAGACAGTACTGAGTTAAAATGATGACAAGTCAATCCCAATATATGGGTGTGGGCCAAAGTAGATTTACAATTGTGATTGCATGAGACACAATCTATTCTTGTATTATTGTTTATTAATTATTGTATAATTTATTTGTGTTACCACTGTAAACTTAATTTTGTCCCTGCTCTTTGTATGTAATCAAAGAAGAATTCTTGGAAATGACCTGCTCAGATAGGACATTGAAATACTGAGAGTTCATTATTTAGAGAAAGGATTTGCTAAAGTGAAATGTACATGGTATTTATAATCAGACATTTCTGAGTTCAAATTCCAGTTCCTACACTTACTATGTCACATGGCACAACTTACTTAATGTCTCAGAGCCTAAAAGTACTACTTGATAAAAATGAATATATGACTGCATTCAAAAGTTGTTGTAAAGGTTATAGAAAGTTTACAATAAAGTGCCTAGTACGACTTTTGGCACACATAGTTGTACCCGTAATGGTAGTTAACAAGAAGTGTATGTATAATGGTAGCTAACAGCAATTGTTCATATTGATTTTATTAGAAGGAAAACATGACCCTGTCTTTATGTTATACATAAGAATAGAATAAATGCATCATGATCTCACCCACTGAGTCATGGTTTCCCCTCTCTAGATCTACTGTATAGTCTGGTAAATGTTTAAGAAGTGTGTCTGGGTTGGGGGTGAGGAAGAAAGTTTGATGTATAGCATTTGGTTATTCCTGTGCTCTAACTACTCCTACCATATCTTATTTCATGTTATTGTTTTAAAAGTGGCTCATATATTCCTTATGATTAAAAAATATCAACTCTTTTTTAGTTATGGTTGCATTTATTTTTTAAAATATTGTTTATTGATTATGCTCTTACAGTTTTCCCAAATTTTCTGCCTTTATGCCCCTTCAACCCTGCCCTCCAACCCCCTTAGTTCATGTCCATGGATTGTATATATATGTTCTTTGAGTCTTCTGTTTCCTTTACCATCTTTTATCTTTTTCCATCTATTTTATGCCTACTAATTATGCTGCTTCTTCTCTGTACCTTTCCCCCCCATTCCACCCTTCCCCCTCCCCACTGAACTCCCTCTGTGTGATGTCCATTTCTCTGATTCTGTTCCTGTTCTAGTTGTTTGCTTAGTTTTTGTTTTCATTGTTTGTCTTTTCTGTTAGGTTAATTTGTTGATAGTTGTTAGTTTGTTGTCATTTTACTGCTCATATTTTTTATCTTCTTTTTTCTTAGATAAGTCCCTTTAACATTTCATATAGTAAGGGCTTGGTGATGATGAACTCCTTTAACTTGACCTTATCTGGGAAGCACTTTATCTACCCTTTCGTTCTAAATGAAAACTTTGCTGGATAAAGTAATCTTGGATGTAGGTCCTTGCCTTTCTTACTTGGAATACTTCTTTCAGGCTCCTTCTTGCCTGTAAGGTTTCTTTTGAGAAATCAGCTGATAGCCTTATGGGAACTCCTTTGTAGGTAACTGTCTCCTTTTCTCTTGCTGCTCTTAGGATTTTCTCTTTGTCTTTAATCTTGGGTAACTTAATAATGATGTGCCTTGGTGAGTTCCTCTTCGAGTCCAACTTCTTTGAGATTCCCTGGGCTTCCTGGACTTCCTGGAAGTCTATTTCCTTCACCAGATTGGGGAAGTTTTCCTTCATTATTTGTTCAAATAAGTTTTCAATATGTTGCTGTTGTTCTTCTCTTTCTGGCACCCTGATAATTCAGATATTGGAATGTTTCAGGTTGTCACAGAGAGTTGCCTCTTCATTTTTTTTGGATTATTGTTTCTTCGTTCTGATCCAGTTGGATGTTTATTTCTTCTTTCTGGTCCAAATCATTGCTTTGAATCCTGGTTTCCTTCTTGTCACTGTTGGTTCCCTGATTATTTTGCTTTATTTCATTTGGGGTATCTTTCATTTGTTCTTTCATTTTTTGACCAAGCTCAATCAGTTCTGTGAGCATTGTGATTACTAGGGCTTTGCAGTCAGCCCCACCCCTCAGCTACCTCCCAGTGGTTTTTCTGAGTTGCCTGCCCCACAGGGTTGCCTTACCAGTCTTGTTGTTCTGGTTGATTTTTTCTTTAATTCCTTGGTTGTTATAGTTCCATGCAGTTTGATTTTCTGGTGCTTCTTGTTGTTTATTGATTTTAGATTGGTCGTTATCGTCCTTTTGGTTGTGAGAGGAAGCAAAGGGTTTCTACCTACACCTCCATCTTGGCCGGAACTCCATTAAAAAAATCAACTCTTTTGAGCAAAGCCATTGTGAACTGCTCCAGCATAGCACTCCTGATAGTGCACAAAACCACTAACAGCTTCATGGTCAGTTAATTGGGAAACTTGTCTTTAAATATTTTATATTATGCCAAAATCTTTGATGGATTATTACATAGGTATTTGACAGAAGCTTAGCAATATTTCAAGGAAATTATTTGTATAACTAGATGATTTGAGAACACATTATTTTTCTCATAAAGTTCTAGTGAAATATAGAATTTATGCTTTTTAAAACAATTAATCTCTACTTTGTTGTCAGAGGAGGTCAGATTCAGATAATGAAAGATACCTGCAGTGTCAAGACCAGTCTAACTAACCTGAGTCACAGAGTATTAGTTCTGCAAGTATCATGCAGATGATCATCTAGTAGAGTGTGTTCAAACTGTGCTGGGTCTCATACAATATATATTGTTAAATATGTTACTACTCTGGGTATCTACCCAAACAATTCAGAATATCACTTACCTAAATCAAATAATAAGACTGATATTTGGAGAAAGGAAGTGAGTAATCCAAGATCTTACAGCTAAGTTAGTGGCAGAACTGATATTGAAACTCGTACTAATTCTTCACTTTTTCCCATACACCAGAAGTTGGCATCTTAAGTTTCAAATTGCCCTGTGCATTATATAAACCAAAAATCATATATGTGGCTTGATCGATAAAATAATACTTTACTGAAATATTTTACTTTTTCTTTCTCTTTTTACTAAAAAAAATAGCTCTATAGTCTTGAATTTTTCTTTATTGTATTTAAATTCATGTTTGTATAGTCACTATAATGGAACTGTTTATTCATTTATTTGGAGATTGAGATGTGTTTGCTGTAGAGAACATTCTCAATCACTATTGAGCCATTTGTTGGATTACTTATGAATAGACTCCTTTCTGTTCTCTGCATTTCTTTTCTCTAGAAGCTGGAAAACTTGACTGGTTCCACAATTGTAGTTCCTAATTCGTTAGTACAACTAATTCCATAAAAAGGATATTCACAGAAATGCCCTAGTCCAGACCAAAAGCCATTTCATTTTAAAGGGCCATATGCACCATTTCTTTATTGTTTTACATTATACAAAATGTTGTCACCTTTAAATAAAAAGTAAATAATTTTACTATATTCCCTGTTTCTTTGGTCTAAGAGAATCTCAACCTTGGGGCTTTCCTCTGTTTTGGTGCGTGTGTTTGTCTCTTTCCGTGAATTTTGGTTTGCCTCATTTTCTCGTTCTTTTTAACTACACATACACATGATTTTTCCATATGCAATTTGAACTGAAGAATTTAGTGTGAGCTTTTAATATACAGCTTAACTATCTCATCTTTCCTCTCTAAATACATAGAGGTTTGGGCTACCAGATATCTATTTCACCATAGTTTTGTATTTATCTGAAATACTATAGGAGAACCTTTCCCAGAATGGCTAAAAAAGCTTGCAAAGACACAGAATGAAAAAGAGAGGGGTATACAAGTATGAACATACAGGAAAAATGTCTACTATGGAGTGCTAGATACCTGCTATGGTTAAGCACAAGTGGTTAAGAGTTTTCTAGCTGAGACAATCATCTGTTGTATAGCATCCATAGACTGTAAGACAGCGTTGATATTCAATTAGCTGTCACAAGGATAGCCATAGAGGATGTTTATACTTGGTCTCCCCTCTGATTGGTTGAGGGCCCATCTAAGACCTCTTATTAAATATTTTTATTCTTACTTCTTATATCAACCAAAAATATTCAGGACATTTAGTGCTATTCTTTATCCTAATGACAGTTAATAATGGAACCTACAAAAAGAGGGAACTTAGAATAAAATTACGACAATACTAACAACTTCAATTAACAGTGGCTGTCTATTAGATAACATTCCCCACTTGCTCTGTGCTGGTCTAGGCACTTTACATTTATTAACTCACTTAATTCTTATAAAACCTTTATGAGAAAGATTCTATTTTACAGATGAAAAAACTAAATTAAGAAAAGGTTAAACAACTTAATGAATGAAAGTTCAACTAAATTCTTACACAGTAGCTCCAGAGTCAATTCACTTAACATCTACAATTCAATGAATTAATGATTACTTAATTGAAGAGTCATGTTATCAATCTCATAGAAATATTTCTTTTTTAAATATTTTATTTATTTATTTTTAGAGAAAGAAGAAGGGAAGGAGAAAGAGAGGGAGAGAGACATCAATGTGTCATTGTCTCTCATGTGTCCTCCACTGGGAACCCGGCCTGCAACCCAGGCATGTGCCCTGACTGGGAATTGAACCAATGACCCTTTGCTTCACAAGCCCATGCTTAAACCACTGAGCGACACCAGCCAGGGCTCATATAAATATTTCTTATAAACTATCTCAATTCATGCCAGTGACATTATACCAAAGTATGTCCCAGAAGAAAATTCATGTTTTATACAAAGACAATTTTTTAATTGTTGTTCTACAAGAGTTGTCCCAATTTTCCCCCATTACTTTTCATTTTCTTTCCCAAATCCAGCTCTCACAGTCAAAAACAATGCTTTGTCCATGTTCGTGTGTCATTTGTACCTGCTCCTTGATTAGAACCTCCTCTTCCTTTCCTGATTTATCTCCTTCACCCCTCCAGTCTGCCTGCTGACAGTCTATTCCTTGTATCCATGTCTCTAGTTCTATCTTGCTCCTTTGTCTGTTTATTAGGTTCCACTTATAGGTGAGATCATATGGTATTTGTCTTTCACCACCTGGTTTATTTCACTTAGTGTAATGCTCTCCAGTTGCATCCATGCTGTTGGGAAAGGTAGGAGTTCCTTCTTTCTTTCTACTGTATAGTATTACATTGGGTAAATGTACAACTGTCGTTTGATCTATTCATCTACTGATGGACACTTAGGCTGTTTCCAGCACATGGCTATTATAAATAATGCAGCTTTGAACATAGGGGTGCATAGGTTCTTTTTCAATTGGTGTCTCAGGATTCTTCCGGTGTAATCCCAGTAGCGGAATTGCTGGATCAAAAGCAAGTTCCATTTTAAGATTTTCAGGAAATTCCACACTGTTTTCCACAGTGGTTGCATCACTCTGTATTGCCCCCTGCCAACAGTGTGGTAGGGTTCCTTTTCTCTACACCCTCACCAGCACTTGTTGTTTGTTGCTTTGTTTATGATGGCCATTCTCACTGGTGTGAAGTGTCATCTCATTATGGTTTTAATTTGCATCTCTCTGATGGCTAGTGATGTTGAGAATGCCTTCATATGTCCATGGGCCATCTGTATGTCTTCCTTGGAGAAGTGTCTACTCAGGTCCTTTGCCCAGTTTTTTTATTGGATTGTCTTCCTTGTGTGGAGTTGTGTGAGTACGTTATGTATTTTGGTGATGAAACCTTGTCCGAGGTACCAAGGGCAAATATGATCTGCCATAGGATTAGTTCCCTTTTCATTTTGTTGATGTGTTCTTTAGCTGTGCAAAAGCTGTTTAGTTTGATGTATTCCCATTTGTTTAGTCCTTCCTTTATATCCCTTGCTGTAGGGGGCATATTGATGAAAATATTGCTGCATCGAATATCTGAAATTTCCCTGCATATGTTCTCTAGAACTTTTATGTTATCACAACTTATAGTTAACTCTTTTATGTACCTTGAATTTATTTTTGTATATGATATAAGTTGGTGGTCTAGTTTCATTTTTTTCATGTACCTGTCCGGTTCTTCCAAAAACATTTGTTGAAGAGGCCTATTTTGCTCTATTTTATGCTCCACCCCCTTTGCCATAGACACATGGGCTTATTTCTGGGCTCTCTATTCTGTTCCATTGATCTATTGGTCTGTTCTTATGCTACTACCAGACTGTTTTGATTACAGCAACCTTGCAATATAGTTTCATATCAGGTATTGTGATCTCTCCTACTTTGTTCTTCTTTCTCAAGAGTTGTGTAGCTATTCATGGTCATTTTTGGTTTCATATAAATTTTTGAAATATTTGTTCTAAATCTATGAAATATGCCATTTGTATTTTAATGCAATTGCATTGAACTTATAGATAACTTTGGGTAGTATGAACATTTTTTAATATATTTTATTCATTATGCCATTACAGTTGTCCCATTTCCCCCCTTGATTCCCCTCTACCCTGCAACCCCCTCCCACCCAAAGTCCCCCACTTTAGTTCATATCCA
>PVKM010002110.1:0-68319 GCA_004027735.1 Carollia perspicillata | reverse complement strand
AATGCACAGGGAACCAATAGTGATGGGAAGAAAACTGGGACTCAAATCCATGGAGTGGACCAGAAGGAAGAAACAAACAACCAAACAGAAAAGAAGGAAGAAACAAGAATTAAAAAAAAAAATGAGGAGAGGCTTAGGAACCTCCAGGACATCTGTAAACATTCCAACATCTGAATTATAGGGGTACCAGAAGGGGAAAAGGAAGAGTAACAAGTGGAAAACTTATTTGAATGAATAATAAAGGAGAACTTCCCCAATCTGGCAAAGGAAATAGACTTCCAGGAAGTACAGGAAGCTCAGAGAGTCTCAAAGAATGTGGACCCAAGGAGGAACACACCAAGGCACATCATCATTACATTAGCCAAGATTAAAATGAAGGAGAGAATTCTAGAAGCAGCAAGAGATAAGGGGACAGTCACCTACAAAGGAGTTTCCATCAGACTGTCAGCTGATTTCTCCAAAGAGACCTTGCAGGCAAGAAGGGGCTGGAAAGAAGTACTCCAAGTCATGAAAGGTAAGAACCTACATCCAAGATTGCTCTATCCAGCAAAGCTTTCATTTAGAATGGAAGGGCAGATAAGGTACTTCTCAGATGAGGTCAAGTTTAAGGAGTTCATCATCACCAAGCTCTTATTATATGAAATGTTAGAAGGACTTATCAAAGAAAAAGAAGATAAAAAATATGAACATTGAAAGGACAGCAAACTCACAGTTATTAACAACCACACCTAAAACAAAAACAAACTAAACAGACTGCTAAAACAGGAGCAGAGCCACAGAAATGGAGATCACATGGAGGGTTAGCAACAGGGGAGTGGGAGGAGGAGAGGGTGGGAAGAAGGTACAGAGAATAAGTAGCATAGACAGTGGGGAGAAAATAGACAGGGAGAGGGCAAGAGTAGTGTGGGAAATGCAGAAGCTAAAGAACTTACGATACATGGACATGAACTAAAGTGGGGGAATGTGAGGGGGAGGAGGTGTGCAGGGTGGAGGGGAATGAAGAGGGGGAAATGGGACAACTGTAATGGCATAATCAATAAAATATATTATTAAAAAGAATAAACAGCTATTATTGGAACAACTGAGCAATTTAAAAATACGACTGAAAAATAGGTTATAGGATTAGATCAATATAGTTTTTCTTGAGTGTGATAATCTTATTGTGATTTTTAAACACATTTTCAAAGTGAAATATTATAGGAAAAGTAAAAAGTATATACTTTTGTTACACTTGTAACATGTTATAGCAAAGTAAGAGGGTAAAAAGCAATGAGGGTGGATTTGGGGGTATTGTTTTAGGTTGATGATGAGAGACACCCTCTCTAATATGTTGGCCTCTGAGCAGAGGTGTAGTAGAAGAAAGAAGTGCAAAACCAGACCATGGAAGTATCTTAGAAACAAGAGTTCTAAGCATCTTGCCTGCCAGACTAGAGGAAGAGAAAAGATGCTGAGGGGACAGAGGTAGAGTGAAAGAGAGGGACAATGGGAAAAGATGAGTTCAGAGAAGTAGCTGAGAGTAGGCTTATTTGCTGAGCCTTACAAGGCATGATGAGCACACTAGAATTTCACTCTAAGTATAAAGGGAAACTGTTGGAGGTTTCTGAACTGAAATATGATTTGGTCAATCTTCATTCTCCTCTGAATGGAATTGCCTTCTTAATTTAATTTTAGGATTGTTCATTGACAGTATATGGAAATCCAAATGATTTTTTTGTATTGATCTTGCATCCTGCCAACTTACTGAATCTATTTATTAGTCCTAGTTTTTTGGTGGATTCTTTAGGATTTCTATGTATGTAATCATATCATTTCTGAATAGAATTTTGTTGCTTCCTTTTCAATCTGAATGACTTTTAGTTCTTTTCTTGCCTTACTGCACTAGCTGGGACCTCCAATATAATGTTGAAAATTGATGAGAGTGGAAATCCTTTTATTTATTCCTATCTTAGAGGAAAAGCATTCAGTATTTCACCATTAAGTATAATGTTACCTGTACGTTTTAGTGTAAATTTATTTTCTTATTTTTTTCTGGTTAAGGAAGAAAATCCCTTGTTTGTTGAAAGTTTTTATTATGCATGGTGGTTGGCTTTTGTCAAATGTTTTCTCTACAGCTATCCATTTTTTTTCCAGTATAATCTACTTTGAAAGGAATACTTCAATGGCTTTTAGAGAAGTATGGGCCAAAGGTAGCACAGGAAAACCTTACAGAAAATGATTTTAATAATCCACACAACAGATCATAATGGGTTAGGCTTTTGTGGTAGAAATGGAAGTGAAAAGAATTAGATTTTTATTAAATTTAAATATAGAATCAATGGGATTTGCTGATAGATAGGGTATGATATATGACAGAATAAATGTCAAGGCTGATTTTGGAATTGGTTTTGCTTGTTTATTTGTTTGTTGGGCGAGAATGAGGATGAAATCTCCATTCACTAAAGTGGAAAAAAATTATTTACTTAAAACAGTTTATGTTTTTTGAGCAGTTTTAGGTTCACAGCAAGTTGAAAGAACAAAGAATTCTCATGTCCCCTCCCTGACTATCAACGTCCTCACACCAGAGCGGCATATTTGTTATGACTGATGAACCAACACTGATACCATCATTAATCAAAGTCCATGGTTTAAATTAGTCCCTCTAAGTTCATGCATGAAGTATAAATTCGTGAAGACTCATACTCTGATGTACATTTCAGCATCTCCCTTTTTTGTTACCTTTTTTTTCTAGGCTCATATTCTTCACTTTCTTTTTGTAAATCCCAAGATTCTAATCTACCTAGAGATAACAGTGCATATTAGGTTATTCCTACAGCAATAAAAATGAAAATTTTACTTTTCAATATTATAAAATAATAACAAACTATATCAGCAAGGAAGAAGAGAAATACTTTATTTCCTGACTTCCTCAATTAAGAATAATGTCATCTGAGCAAACATCAGAAACATATTGTGAAAAAGAAATCTATTAACAAAGATTCAACTAATGTTCTCAAATGTTAGGTTGATAAACTATTGGGATTTATCACTAGAAAAATATAGAGTCAACTGCCATTGATATCCTCAGGGAAATTAATAATTAATAAATAAATAAAGACCTAGCAAGTAAATGTGAATGAGAAATACAGATGTTTCATACAAATAAAACATTTTCTTAATGTTGCTATTACTATGGTTAAATATAGTAAATTGACATAATAACACATTATTTTAAGATACAAAAGGAAAAGAAGTTATCATTTTGAGATATTTTTAATACTAGGTTCTACCTCCATGTCTAATTGAAATATCAGACATGATATATGCCCAGCAGATATAATCACACTATAACCAGACTAAAAATAAGACTTGAACATAAGAAAAAGTATCGTGCTACTAGATGTGAAGAAGATGGATTTTATGAACATAAAAATGTTGGACTTAAAATGGAAAATAAACCAGTTATCTTAGATATTAGTGGTTGACAGGCTGAATTTAGTTTGATTTGTTAATTTTGACAAGTTATTCAGATGACTATTTTCTTTTGAGAAAGTAACATGACAATTAAATTTTAAAAACAGAAATGGAAACTGTGTGTTCCTGTGATAGTTTTCAAACTATATATAATTTTTCTAAACTAATGTATTTGATTATTGAAAGCCAGCATTTAATGCTGCATTGTATAGAGTTGTATTAAACAAATACAACTTATTATTGGAGTGCAGTATTAAAACATCATTTTGTCTCCCACTGTCTTTTTAATTTTATTTTATGGGGCTAGATTCTCCATCTTTGGAAGTAATGATCTCAATAGAAACATTAAAAATGAACCAGTAAGAGTTAAAACTCTAAAGTTATTTTAAAATTAAGGAATAGCCTACTCCACAGCATAGTTCCTAGAATCCTTGCTCAGTTTCCAGAACTACTATGATGTCTTCAGTCTGCACCTGCTAAGGTCTGTTCATCCCTCCATATAGGCTGCCCTCTTAGACAGAAGCTTCTCTGTGTTGACTTTCAGGTCTATACCTGATTCATGGGTTACATGTATACATTCTGTAGCCACACACACACAAAAAAAGAAAGTGCAGGCCACTGAATGAAGCTACTCTCCCCTTGCTAACTGCCAGCATGGTGCCTGACACCTTTCATCTTAGGGATTTCATAGTGTAGAGGAAGCCCACACTCTTGGAGTGGTCTCATCAAAGTCTCCTCTCTACAGACTAAGAGGTAAGGCAACCCCATCCCTACCCCTGTGAGAAGGGAGATTGCTGTTTAGAGCACCTGAGTTCCTTACTAAGAAATTCTCCTTGCATACTCTTCTTAAAGACTCTTTTCTCAAACTTAATGTTAAGTAGCACCCTCTCTCCAACAGATCCTCTAAAACCATTCTTCCCAGATCCTCTCTGAACCCCACACATACTGACTCCTTTACTCTGTAGATGGGAAGAAGGGTCTAAGAGTACTTACTGTATCTAATTTTATTTTTTTCTTTAAGTAGTGTCCTGGCACTTCACTTTGGAATGTCATATTAATTGTTCTCAGTGCTTCAATTTAAATTGCCATGTGTTTTGTTGGTAGCACCAACTCCCAGTAATTCCATACATTAAGATTAAATAGTAAAAATCTAGGTAATCATGATGTAAATAGTTCAAGAAATGTATATAATTCTAAAAATGGACTTATCTGTCACCTATGTCATTATATGTTTATAAATTAAGAGGCCTGACATTTATGGCCACTGGATATTTACACATTCTGGTGTCAAAACCAGGTTTAGCAGAACTTTGCAAAAACACACTCAAATTTTTAATAAATTATTTCAAGTAAAGATTCAAGATGACCCTTTGAACAATTTCCTTCTGGGCCTCACTGAACCTTGCATATGGCCAAAATTAAGTCAGCAGGGATTCCTAGAATTTATATCCAGAATGACCAGTATGTTCAGGTAATCGATTTGTCTATGATGACCTGTAATTATAGTAAAAATTAGCAAGACTGTCAGACTTCTCAGTGTTTCAGGGCCATTTGTAATCCAAGCCATACTTATATTTGTGTTAGTTCATGTATCTTGTCCAGTGAGTGTGAGTAGCATGACTGTGTGCTGAAAGTTGTATGTCTAGACCACCAGTTTCTCCCTAATGATCATTACTGAAGAGCTGGTTCAGATGTCGACCATATATTTATCTTTCTGTATATCTACTTATAGACCTGAAAGAAGCTCTATCCTGTAGCTGAAAATACCTAAAGGTAGCCATGGCTGGGTAAGTGGGATAAAATGGGGCTTTCAGTGCCTTTTACCAAGATTTGAGTTCCTGCTGCCTTGATCCCTAAACCCCTTAAAAGGGTTGATTTCAGCCCCACTGAAAAGAGACCTCATTATTCACCACCCTCCATTTCCACCTCACTCACTCCAGCATCCACCAAAAAAGATACTCCAAAGGTGGGGCACAGGACTGACCGTGGACAACACCTGCCATTGCCTACACTATTTGTGTGACCGAACTTGGGCATGTCACTTTAGTCTTCAGGCCTCAGTTTCCTCATCTCTAAAATTAGAACAATAATAATACTTAACTAATAGGGCTCTTACGGGGATTAAATGAGCTTTCATGTAGCAGCTCTAAGTCAGCAATTGATATGTTCATTGGGTACCAGAGATTTTTATTGACTGGAGGGATCGCATGAAAAGTTGTTACAACCAAACACTGCACACCTGAAGTATGTATTATATGTGCACTCAATATGGTATATACATCTGAATATAAATTTTGCATGCTGACCAATATTTAATATACCTCACCACATGCTTTGAAATATTTTACTGCAATTATAGAATGAGGTTTAAAATATGTATGTAATGGTGAAAATATTTAACTCATAATTCTAAGGTAATTATCTCTGAAATATTCATTTATATATATTGAAATCTGATATTATGTACCCACTCCTATTAAGTAACAGAGTGGGGTAAGTTTAAGTGTCAGGCCCAGGAGCAAGTCTTTGCCAAGACCCACTGAGTTAAGTCTCCAACTCACAAAAATGACTTCTCCACATTTGTCGGGTGAAAGGGAATAGGGAAGAAGGGATTTGTTTGTGGACCACCAAGGATTATGTCATAAAATGAGGTCCTAGTCTTAACTCTGCCACTAGTTGTGTGCAACAGTCAAAAAAGGTAATTATCTGTGGACCCTAATTTTCTCAGTCTTCAATGAAGAGGTGGGTAGTTGTATGCTTTGAGCTGCAATGACCAGAAAATCCTGACTTAACTCTCTTAAACAATCAGGAGACAGATGATTAGCATGACTTGCATAAGTGGAATAGGCTCCACACACTGTACCACAGGGTTTTGGCTCTGTTCCTCTGAAATTCTCTTGGTGCCAGCCTTGTCTGTGGTCAAGCTGCAGTCATGCTGACTTCTTTCATGGGGGTTACTGGGCCACATGTCACTTGTCAACATGACGAGATCCAATGGAAGAAAGAGTGCTTTCTCAGAATAAGAAAGCCTTTCCCTGATCACTCTAGCAATCTTCTCCCAAGCTTCATGGGCTAGAATAAAGTCACCTGCCTTTGACAAGGAAGTCATTGTCAAAAAAAATGGGGTTTCAATAACTGGGTAAAGCAAGTGGAAGTTTAGCCAAGGGTCAGATGGGGAAGAGTTAGACAATTGATAAAAATTTGGTTTTTATCAACAAAGCTCTGAAGCAGGCAACCAGCAATATTTGCTATTATCATGTAGGTCTCTTTAGTTGTAAAATAATAGGCCTTTTTGTCATCGGCTTGATTATGTCAAGCTGAGTAATAATTTAATGTAAGTAAGTGGATTTAAAAAGGCAAATAACAGTTGTATATGTCATGTGCTTAACAGAGGAGGTTCAGATCCTGAAACATTCAAGTATGCTGAAAATGCTCTTTGTAGCTCTGGAATGACCCGACTGATAAGGAAAAAGGGATGATGAATTTTACTTACTTCATTTGCATTTTCTTTGGGGTAATTAAGAAAATAGGTCAGTGTTTCCTAAGGACATAACAAACAAAGGCTGGGAGAAGCAAATTGCTTCCTGGCTACCAAGTTAAAAGTCAGTGTAGAACAAGTAGATCAGCAGTCTTTAATCAGAAATGAAACTGTGGTTAAAAACCTTGTGAAAGTTTTATTTTTAAAGTGAATTAACATTTCCTCCCATATAGTTATTCTCCTACTCTTCCAAGCACAGAACATAGTTTGGATTTCCATTAGAAAGACCTTTTTCCCCCTTTTCTTTTCTTCCTTTCTTCCTTTTTTCCTTTCTTCCTTTTCTTTCCCTCCCTCCCTCCCTTCCCTCTCTCTCTCTCTTTCTTTGTTAGAGCAGTAATGGCAATTCTCTATTTGGGAGAACCATGCAGTGGTATTCTGAAAATAGCTCATACTGGCTCACTAGAGCTAATTATGAACATCCTTTCCCAACTCTGAGTTTGGTAACAATATGTTAGTAACTTGAAACTAAGATGAGGGTGCAATAGATAAGGGCCACAAAGGCTACCACTTACTTTTAGGGTAGTTTTTTTATGCAGGAAGATAACACACTCTTTTTATTTAGGCTAGGCTTTATTCAGGAAATAGTCACAATATAATTAAACATATTTTTGGGTTACCCAGCCTCATCACAAGCTTCAGGTGTGTTCCATTCTGGAAGAAGGCAAGCCTGAATCTAAGTGTATTTGCATAAAAAACAGGAGATTCCTGGAAAATAATTAATTCTAAATAGAAACTAGAGTCTTGCAGATAATCCTGACTCATTTCAGTCATTGGAATGCATAGGCTTCTGTAAAAGTACTTGGTACCTACCCTGCTCCCCACCCTCACCTGAATTAGTGCCCCTAATCTTTGTATATATAGAGATGGGCTTGCCATGAACTGGGTGTGAACTGTGGAGAGGAAGAATACTATTATCAAAGCCTGAAGGAGTTATTTCAATTTCAATTCCAGTTAGATATAGAACACAAGCATCTCACATGTCCATTTTGCTATGGAACACAGCTTTGGGACCATGAAAGTCTTAGCATATCACAGGTATAGTGCCCTGGCAACAACATCTTTAGCAGGAGCAGTGATACTGTCAGCAGTGGCAAAACTTGACAGAAGACATGCCAGTGTCCAATGGCTTTATGTCTGGGTTGATAGCATCAGGTAGAAATGGTCCAGAAAATGGGAATCAAATGGGAGACCCATGTGGTCATCACAGGAGAGAAGGCATAATAACCTCCAAGGCGTGCTCTGAGCATTGAAGGGAAAGTTCTGGGGAGCTAAGGCCATGCAGGTGGAGTGAACACGGTCAAAATGTGAGTCTGCATTCTCATATAACCAAGATCCTCTTAGCCAACTCTGGACTCGCTAATGTTCAGCATTCCCTCTATAAAGCCATGTGAGTAATGCCACGAACACTCACTACTATGAAGCCAATCTCTGCCATGTACACACCATTTGGCAATTACCACATGAGTGGTTACCAAGAATGAATCATCCTGCTATGAAACCTGTATCTGTGAATGTGAAAATAAATTTTTGATAAATAGTATATAAAACAATGAAAAATGAATACAAAAAAATCATTTTCTCTAAAAACTTGTTGATTTTTCAATAAAGACAAGCCACTATAAAAAGATACTGTAATTTTAAGTATAAGCAATGACAGTGTACAAGATTGGAACAAAAATACAGAAAGGTTCTGCACTCAGATTCCTTCACAACTTTCTTAAAGTTCTTGCCTCTTTTTAAAGAAACCAAACCTGGAACTTATATTCTAGGTGGGGAAATGTCCTGATATCTTTAAGGAATACCAAAACAATCTTCACCTTTCTTACTTTGCTCTGGTTACCTCTGAGAATCAAGTGGCATTCTATTAAAGTTTTGTTTTATCTCTCATGAATATTAGGCTAATATCTCTCTGCACACAAATTACTATAAAAGAGGATTGTTTTTATTAATTTATTTTTCTGAGTTTCTCCTTTTCTTAAATAATTCTTGATATTGATTTAGACCTAGTTAGCGTTTTCTACATTTTCAAATTTTCACTGACTATTAAGAGATGAGAATTTTTTTTTACTAACTTTATCAGCTTTCAGTAACCTCATTTGGAAATCAAAGACTGAATTGCCCATAGTTGTGTAGAAACCTGGTTCCTTTAACTTGCAAGATATCAGAACTCCATTTCGGGGATTCTAACCTTTGGTTTTCAGTTTTATCAGCTAAGATAAGTAAATTAACTTATCTTGGTAACAAATCCTCAAATTTCAGTGGTGTGCACATATAAGTTCATTTCTGGACTTCCGGCCAAGATGGAGTCATAGGTGGAAACACTGTACCTTCTCTCACAACCAAGATTAAGGACAACAAATATTTATAAATAGTAACACAACCAGAACACAGAAAATTGAACTACGGAAGTCCAACAACCATTCAACCAGACTGGTAAGAGGGGCGGAGTCGGCAGCTGGCGGAGAGGGAACCCGGCAGGGAAACGCGGTGGCTGCCAGGCTCCAGAGCGCCAGGGAGCATAGGTGGTGTGGAGCTTGCAGACCCCAGACGCGGGGAGGAGACGAGCAGAACATGCAGGGCATGCAGGGCAGTTGGCCGGCCTTGAACACACATTTGCGCTCAGATAAACTAGTTAAGAGTGGGCGGTGAGACAGACTGCATAGCCCAGGGCCCTAGCGACGGGAAATAAAGCCTAAAAACACCGATTGAAATGGTACCGGAAGAGGCTCCCAGCCTCACAGGAGAGGTCGTTGAGACTCGCAGGATCCTGGAATGTGCATAGGCCTGCCCTCCTGGGAACCAGCGTCAGGGGGGGACCAGTTTGTGTGTGGGAGGCAGCAGAGGGGACGCAAATCTGAGAGAGTATGGAACAGGCGCCATTGTTCCCTTTCTGACCCCGCCCCCACAGACAGCGTCACAACCCTGGGACTAGGTTGCCCCGCCCTGGTGAACACCTATGGCTCCGCCCCTCATAAGTAACAGGCACCACCTGACCAAAAATGACTCAAACAGAAGAAAAGCTCAGAGTCCCAGAGCCAATACTTTTAAGCAAGCAAGAAATAGCCAACCTATCAGATGCACAGTTCAAAGCACTGGTGATCAGGATGCTCACAGAACTGGTTGATTTTGGTTGCAAATTAGATGAACAAATGAAAGCTACACTAAGCGAAATGAAGGAAAATGCACAGGGAAACAACCAATAGTGATGGGAAGAAAACTGGGGCTGAAAGCAATGGAGTGGACCACAAGAAAGAAACAAACAACCAAACAGAAAAGAATGAAGAAAAATGAGGAGAAGCTTAGGAACCTCCAGGACATCTTTAAATGTTCCAACATCCGAATTATAGGAGTACCAGAAGGGGAAGAGGAAGGGCAACAAGTGGAAAACTTATTTGAACGAATAATAAAGGATAACTTCCCCAATCTGGCAAAGGAAATAGACTTCCAGGAAGTACAGGAAGCTCAGAGAGTCCCAAAGAAGTTGTACCCAAGGAGGAACACACCAAGGCACATCATCATTACATTAGCCAAGATTAAAATGAAGGAGAGAATTCTAGAAGCAGCAAGAGATAAGGGGACAGTCACCTACAAAGGAGTTTCCATCAGACTGTCAGCTGATTTCTCCAAAGAGACCTTGCAGTCAAGAAGGGGCTGGAAAGAAGTACTCCAAGTCATGAAAGGCAAGGACCTACATCCAAGACTGCTCTATCCAGCAAAACTTTCATTTAGAATGGAAGGGCAGATAAAGTGCTTCTCAGATAAGATCAAGTTCAAGGAGTTCATCATCACCAAGTCCTTATTATATGAAATGTTAGAAGGACTTATCTAAGAAAAAGAAGATAAAAAATATGAACAGAGAAAGGACAGCAAACTCACATCCACACCTAAGTTATTAACAACCACACCTAAAACAAAAACAGACTAAGCGGTCACCTAAAACAGGGGCAGAGCCCCAGAAATGGAGATCATGTGGAAGGTTAGCAACAGGGGAGTGGGAGGATAGGGTGGGGAGAAGGTACAGAGCATAAATAGCATGGACGGTGGGGAGAAAATAGATAGGGAAAGGGCAAGAGTAGTGTGGGAAATGTAGAAGGTAAAGAATTTATGACACATGGACATGAACTAAAGTGGGGGAGTGTGGGTGGGAGGGGGCGTGCAGGGTGGAGGGGAATGAAGGGAGGAAATGGAACAACTGTAATGGCATAATCAATAAAATATATTTTAAAAAATGAATAATCACAAGGCAAAAAAACACTAATCAAATAAAGAAATAAAGCTTCCTAAGAATGTATAAGTAAAAACAGCACAATGATGGAAGAGCAATCAGGAATTTCAGAAACTAAAAATATCAGAACACAGATTCTAAAAATATTGTACTTCTCATGTTTAAAGAAATAAAAGACATTAATAAAAATATATGCTGAGATCAAGGGGGGTGGACTGGGACGGGAGTAAAAGACAGAAAACTGTACTTGAATAACAATTAAAATTAAAAAAAGAAAAAAAAAGAAACTATAAGAAAAGACCAAGCATATTTTTAAGAATCAAATAAAAATTCTAGAAATGAAAATTTTAATGGTAAAAATTATAAACATATGGGTTCAATAGCAATTTACATATTAGTTAACTGGAAGATAAAGCTTAGTTATTCAGAATGTGTTGCAAAGAAGCAAAGAGAAAATAAAACACAGGAAGAATACATTAAGAAGTCTAACATGTGTCAAGACATAGTTCTATGCAGAAAAAACAAAGAGAATGGACCAGAAATAATTATTTAAAAATAACAATATTTGAGAATATTACAGAACTGATGAAAGATATCAACCCTCAGATTCAAAATACATAACAAATGCCAAGCAAGGTAAATATAAAGAAACCCATATCTGGACTTCCCATAATAAAACTTTAAACACCAAAGAAAAAGAGAAACTCTTAAGAATGACCAGCATTTCTTTTAAAAAAGCAGAAATGAAAAACTTGTCATTTCCAAAAGAACAACTGTTCAATGAGCAGCTGACACACAGAGAGAAAATGTGTCAACCTAGAATTATAACAAGCACCAATATCTTTTAAGAATAAAAGTAGTCTTTGGGTCAAGATGGCAGAGTAGGAAATGCTGTGCTTGCCGCCTCCCATGACCACAGCAAAATTGCAACCAAACTACAGAACAATTGCCATTGAAAATTGCCTGAAATCTAGCTGTACGGAAGTCCTATAACTAAGGATACATTGAAGAAGCCTCATTGAGACTAGTAGCAGGAGAGGAGATACCCACCTGCAGCATCTGAGTATCAGGAGGTATATATCAGCTATGGAGGTACTCCTGAGGGGTGAGGGGTCCCAGACCCAGACCCTGACTAGGCTCCACAGCCCAGGGTCCCAGTGCTGGGAAGAAAAGTCCCCATAACTTCTGGCTGTGAAAACCAGCAGAGATTGTGGCTAGGTGAGACAGAGTTCTTCTGGAGTCCCAGGCATTTTTCTTGAAGGGCTTGTGCATGGATTCACTTGCTGATGGGCTCCCTCTGAGCTCCTGTGCTGGGGCAGCAGCTCAAAAGGCACCAGGGGCACATGGGGAAAAACTCCATTGTCTGGCTTCAGGTCAAAGGTTAGAGGGGCAAACAAAAGTGCCAACAGAAGCCACTGTGCCTTTGTTGAGCCCTCCCCACTACCTAGCCTTCAGGTAATTATTTGGCAAGTGCCAAATCTGAGTCTCCATCAAACTGGTAAACAGCATTTGCTCCACCCTGAAAATACCCTGAAACCCCAACCCACCCAACTTGTAGGCCCACCCAAGTCATATCCAATGGTTTTTCCATACAAATGACATATCTTGGTCCGTGCTGAAGATTCCTATAATCTCTCAAAGTTTCACAAACTGCAAACAGGCAGCATCTGGTCTTAGTGTCCCCAGTACCTCTTGCTAAGCAGCCCCAAGCCTGGCACTAGCAGCAGCCCACCTCAGTTTGTAGCTTAGCCTCTCTCAGGCAACTCCAAGCCAAGTACAAGTGACAACTGCATGCAGATCCTTTTAAGCTCATTCCCAGTAGTCCTGGGAAGTGTATGGTGACCAACCTTGGCCTGCATCAGAACCCCTGCCAAGAGGCTCCGAAACCAAAGTTACTGGTGCCCAGTTTCTGACTACACCAGAACACCATTTAACAACCCCTACAAATGACACACCTAAAGTGCAGATTCCGCAGGCACCAAAGCCCAGCTGAAGCAAATCCTGCTCTGTAAGATCAGCTCTGCACAACAGCTCCTCCACTGTAGTCACAGCCAGCCCTCACAACCAATCAGCCTGAGGGTCAATCCCTCCCAATTATAAGTCAACCTCAATCAGGAGTCAATTACAACAGGAGGGCACACACAACCACAAGGGACACAACTAAAGCACCTGGCTCAGGTGACCAGAGAGATTGCATCACTGTGCTTCGCAGGATGTCTAGTACATAAGGTTACTCTACCAAGACCAGGGTATGTAGCAGCTCTACCTAATACATAGAAACAAACACAGGAAGTCAGCCAAAGTGAGGAGACAGAGAAACATGTCCCAAATGAAAGATCAGAACAGAACTCCAGAAAAAGGAGTAAACAAAACAGAAACAAGAAATCTGCTAGATGCAAAATTCAAAGCAAAGGTTATAAAGATGCTCAATAATCTCAGTAATAAAGATATTGGAAACAGAAAATGGAGACAGAAAACAGAAAAAAGAACTAGTAAGAAATAAAAAAAAATACATTAGAGGGAGTGAATATTGGATTAGAAGATGCAAAAGATTAAGTCAGTGAGTTGTAAGATAAGTAGCAGTAATCACACAAGCAAAACAGTGGAAATAATAAATAAACAAATGAATGAATGAATAAAATGAGGATAGTTTAAGGGGTCTCTGGAACAACATCAAGCCTGGCAACATTCCTATCATAGAGATACTAGAAGGAGAAGTGAAAACAAGAAATGGAGCAGAGCCACAGAAATGGAAGGTTAGCAACAGGGGAGTGGGAGGAGAGGGTGGGGAGAAGGTACAGGGAGTAAGTAGCATAGACAGTGGGGAGAAAATAGACAGGGAGAGGGCAAGAGTAGTGTGGGAAATGTAGAAGCTAAAGAACTTATGATACATGGACATGAACTAAAGAGGGGGAGTGTGGGTGGGAGGGGGTTGGCAGGGTGGAGGGGAATGAAGGGGGAAATGGGAGAACTGCAATGGCATAATCAATAAAAAAGTTAAAAAAAAAAGAAATGGAAAATCCATTTGAAGAAATAATGATGGAAAACATCCCTAACCTAGAGAAGGAAATAAACATACAAACCTAGGAAGCACAGTCCCAAAGATGAACCCAAAGAGGCTACACCAAGACACATCATAATTAAAATGCCAAAGGTTAAAGGCAAAGAGAGAATCTTAAAACCATTAGGCCTTCATCAGGGAGCTCAGTTGGTTAGAGTGTTGTACTGATATACCAAGGTCAGGGCATATACAAGAAGCAACCAATGAATACATAAATAAGTGGAATAACAAACCAATGCCTCTCTCTCTCCCTCAAATCAATAAATAAAAAAGAGAAAAACAGTTATCTACAAGGGAGCTCCCATAAGACCTGTCATCTGATTTCTCAACAGAAACTTTGCAGGCAAGAAGGGATTGGCACAAAATATTCAAAGTGATACAAGGCACAGACTTAACAACCAAAATTACCTAGAAAAGCTATCATTTAGAATAGGACAGATAAAAAGAGCTTCTCAGACAAGAAAAAGCTAAAGGAGTTCATTACCACCAAACCAGTATTACATGTTAAAGAAAATGAAGAAAAAAAGGATAAAAATACAAATAATAAAATGGCAATCACTACATATATATCAACAACTACATTAAATGCAAATGTATTAAATGCTGCAATCAAAAAGCATGGGGTAACTGAATGGATAAGAAAACAAGACCCTTACATATGCTGCCTACAGGAGATTTCAGATCAAAAGACTCACATAGAGTAAAAATAAAATAATGGAAAAAGATATCTCATAAAAATAGAAAGAAACCGAAAGCTGGGGTAGCAATAATTATACTAGACACAATAGACTTTAAAACAAAGGATGTAACAAGAGACAAACAAGGAACCAGCAATTCCACTTTTGGGTATTTTTCTGAATAAACCAAAACAGTAATTGAAAAAGACATATGCACCCACATGCTGCAGCATTATTTACAGTAGCCAAGATATAGAAGCAACCTAAATGCCCATCAATAAAAGAATGAATAAAAAAGAAGTGATACATATACACAGTGGAATATTACTCAGCCATGCAAAAAAAAAAAAGAATGAAATCTTGCCGATTACAATTTGGATGAACCTGGAGGTATTATGCTAAGTGAGATATGTCAGACAAAGACAAATACCATATGATTTAATTTATACGTGGAGTCTAAAAAATAAAATAAATGGACAATCAAAACAGAAACAAACTCATAGAGAATGTTTTGATGGTTTCCAGATGGAGGGGCATTGGAAGTATGGGTAAAAAAGGGGGAGGGATTAAGAAGTACAGATTGGTAGTTACAGAGTATTCATGGGGATATAAAGTACAGAATAGGGTATATAATCAATAATATTGTAATGATGTAGGGTGTCATATGGGTACTATATTTATTGGGAGTGATCACCTCATAAGTTATTAAATGTGTAATCACTATGTTGTACACATGAAACTAATCTAATATTGTGTGTCAACTATATTTGAAGAATAAAAAAATATTAAAAAATTTAAAATAGTCTTGGCTAGGTTGCTCAGTTGGTTAGAGTGTCATCTTGATATGCCAAGGTTGTAGGTTCAGTCTCCAGTCAGGGCACATACAAGAAGCAATTAATGAATACATAAATGAGTGGAACAACAAATTGATGTTTCTCTCTCTTTCTCTCAAATCAATATATAAAAAATTTTAAAATGCATTAGTTAATTAAAATAAAAAATGAAAGTAGTTGGATTACACTAGAGAAAAAGAGTAAAAATTAATTAAAGATGTTTTCAGGCAAATCAACTCTGAGAAAGTTTGGTACCTAAAGGCCCTTACTAAAAGAAAATTCTAAAGTATGTTAGGTAGGTAGAAAAATAATGATGAAATTTAAAAAATAGAAAATAAATTTAAAAGCAATCCTTTTGTAATAATTTGTAAAATACATAAAAATCACTAGCTTGATCAAGAAAAGCCCTAACAGAATGTAGAAAGAAGGATAAATACAAGTAAAAGTGACACTAATAAATCACAAGAAAAAACATGAACCACTTTAAACCAACAAATTTTAAAATTTGAATAAACATATCAATCCCCCCAAAATTATAACAAATTGTAACAAATTGACTAAAAAAATTTTAAAAGCCTGAACTGACATTTTAACTTTTAAAGAAATATAAACAGGGGTTAAAAATCTTTCAACAATAGGAAAAGGAATTCCTATCAGGATCAAATAGGCTGGTGCATTCTGACTTATGTTCAAGAAAAAGGTAATCCTTCTTTTACAATTATTGCTTCAGAGAATTAAAACTCTGGAAAGATCCTAAAATCATTCTATGAGATAAGTATAACCTCAAATACCAAATGTGACAAAGACGGTATAAGAAGGAAAAATTATAGAACAATCTTACTTAGAAACCTAGAAATAAGAAACCCTAATAAAATATTAGCAAATTGCTTCCATCAATGCACGCCATGCAATATCACCATAAACATTATCACTGTAATTAGAGCCTGGATTAATATTATAAAATCAATTACTATTGTTTACCACTATAAATATATTAAAGGAGAAACATCATATGATATTCCTACCAAATACAGAAATTGCATTTGATAAAATACAACCACATTTAAAACCAAAACCCTTAACCAAGTAGAAATAAAAGAGGACTCCCTAAAGCTTAGATACCAGAAACCTGCAGTGAACAACATACTTAAGAGTGAAAGACAGCAGAAGGCATTCCAGGGCCATTCTGCCTAAATTCCTCTATCCGTCACCATTTCTCAGTCCAGGAAACCACTCTTGCTGCTGCATCTCAACCACATGCTCAAGACAAATTTCGAATGGGTGTGTGTGGTGTGTTGTGGGATGGTAGAATGGTTTATCCTTAGAAATGACTCTCAGTTTTCAATAATGTATCATTATCCTCAGAAGCAAAACAACCTTCCTTATTTCCTAGCCCAGCTCACTGGCATAGGCCCCCACCAGCACATCCAGTGTGTTTTCACCCCCAGCACTCAGAGAAATAGCAGCCAGCGCGTGCCCTTAGATTTCCAGGAAGTTTTTGTTTTTTATGGAAATTCTAAGGAAAAATGGAGCTCTTAGAGTTTAGCATCTACATTTCTTTGGTACAGCAGTCCTCCCTTATCCATGGGGGATACATTCTGAGACCCCCAGTGGATGCACTGAATGCTGTATATATTGCATTTTTCCTATACATACCTATGCTAATGTTTAACTTATAAATTATGCACAGTAAGAGACTAGTAACAATAACAAATAATAAAATAGAACAAGTGTACAATATACTATAATAAAAGTTATATGAATTTAGTTCTCTCTCAAAAATATCTTACTGTACTCATCATTCTTCTTGTGATGATGTGAATAATAAAATGCCCCAAGTCAAGGACTTCTACCCTATCACTTAAGGCAAGGGTGTCAAACTCATTTTCACTGAGGGCCACCTCAGCCTCAAGGTTGCCTTCAAAGGGCTGAATGTAATTTCAGGACTGTACAAATGTAACTACTCCTTAACAGTTAAGTGAGAACTTGGTGCTGCCGCCAGGTAGAAACAAGGTGCAAGGATGGATAAAACAAGGTGGAAGGCCGGATTCAGCCCGTGGGCGTTAGTTATGTTTGCCACCTGTGACTTAAGGGAAGCACTTTGTGGCCTCTCTTAGGAATATCCAAATTGCCAGGATCACTACTCTTGTGCCTTAGGGCCCTTATGAAGTAAAATAAGGGTAACTAGAACACAAGCACTGCAGTACCGAGACAGTCAGTGTGATAACTGAGACCACTACTAAATGACTAATGGGTGAGTAGCATATACAGTGTGGATACACTAAACAAAGGAATGATTTGCATCCCAGAAGGGGCAGAGTAGGACAGCAGGATGGTGTGAGATTTCATCATGCTACTCGGCATGCAATTTAAAACTTATAAATTATTTTTTTCTGGATCTTTCATTTAATATTTTCAGACTGCAGTTGACCATTAAACCATGGAAAATAAAACCACAGATAATGGGAAGGGGAGGGTGGACAGGGTAGGGGGTGGGGAGTGGGGGATGGGGGACGGGGGAAGGAGGACTACTGTGACCTAAGAAAATCATCTCATAAGCAAATACTAGAAAGGCTGCATTTGCTTTCCCTTGTTTCCTCTACTCTGTGCTGATCACCTTGTAGGCCATGAGGGGTTTTTACTGCAAGTGTTAAATATTCAGTAAGATCCTCTGTAACTCAATCTCATTACTGTCAACTAACGGACCCAGAAGTCACAATGCTTTTTGAGAGACTGCTTCATCTCAGCCCATTTCCCCAACAAAAACAAAAATACTGATCCAAATAAATCTCCTTTGGAGTTAATAGTGAGTCTTTGGAGCAGATGTGTCCTGGATGTGGACCAACAAATAGTGGGAAGAAGTCCTGGCAACCACAAATTTAACACCGATAGTTAATGTTTATTGATCTCTTACTATGTGCCTAACATTGTTCTAACTGTGCTGACTCCTTTATTCCTCACAACAACTCTGTGATATGGGTACTTTTTTCTTAAAATCTCACCTTATAGATAAAACAACCAAGCAACGGAAAGGCTAAGACATTTATCCAAGGTCACACTGATAGTAACTGCAGACACATGACTTGAACCTATGCAGCAATTAAGAGTTTACACTCTGAACCACTGTGCCAGGTTTCAAGAAACAATATTTTCCGTATTTTCTTTAAATAAACTTAAATTGCTCCCTGAGTCCTAGGATGGAAGGAAATTCCATCTCGGTCATTATTAGGGCACCAAATCGATGTTTGCAGCTCTGCAGTTCATGAATCATCCTGGGTGCAATTTCAGGTGGACTCATGTGTAGTATCTCGGAATTTTTCTCTAGAATGTCACATTACTATGTGTCTCTGAAACACAGCAGTTCCTCCAAATGCCCATCTACTTGAATGGTGGGGGTTTTTATTTCAGTCAAGTTTGCAGAGACTTCTTCAAGGACCTTTAGGCTTACATAAGACTCCCAGAGGAGCAAGCAGGCCAGGATATTTGGGAAAGCTTCCCTTGCTCTCGTGTTCCCCCTGGCCTCTACTCCAAACTGGTTACTGGGTGTGTATTTATCATCCAATCCTGCCTGGTGCCTTGAAGTCAGAAGCTTTGCTGGTTAGATACCAAGCTTGAGCTCAGGGGTCAGTATCAGAATAGAGCATCACAGTACTTGGTACCCAGCCTCAGAGGCACACCACTCATCTGGTCCCCCAGAGACCCTGACAGTTCCTGGGGTCACAGGAGACAGCAGGGTGCAGAGGGTCTCATACACCTATCCCTACACCCAGTCCTGGGAGAAGCTCTCCAAACCTTTCTCCTCCCCGGGTGTGCCCAGTTCCTGGAAGCCCTCCCCTCCTTAGACAATCTGATTCTACTGCTCCAGGACTCTGCCTCTAACAAAAGCTCTCAGTGAGTACTGTTTTTTCTTTGTCTGGCAACTTTTACTTCTGGCCCTGCCACACCAAAGCCATTATTAACTTCTTGCGGTAAGGAAAAAAGACTTGGCTGCTATCTTGGAAAATGGAAGAAAAAATTACCTACAGCAAAAGAACAAAAGACAAATTATTATTTCAATAAGTTATCACACCCATTATATATGCTTACTTAAAAATAGTCCCAGTGGACATATCCCAAAATAGTAATGGTGTGTACCATAGGCTCCTGAACTTTTAAATTACCCTTCTTCTTTTAATCATATTTTTCAAGTCTTCCACAATGACTGAACATTTGTGAAATTCGCAAATGTTGATGTTTTTCATTTAAAAGTGTTCACTTTGGGGTTTTTGTTAGCTAACTCAAAAGTTAAAGTTTTCTCTCAATTAAAAACATCAAGAAAACTTTTCAGTTTGACATCAGACAAATATATCTCTCTGTGATTTAGTGAATGGTGATTGCATATACCAGGTTCCATTTTAACTTAAAAGCATAACTTTAGGGAAAATGAGAACTAAAAAACACTATTTGCTTCCTGAGAGCAAAAAAAGGGGGGAAACAACCACTGAGAAGTGGTAAAATAAAACTCACATCCATTAGGTCCCCACTGACACACAAAAATGGACTTGAAACCACTTTGGTTTGTCCTACCTTATCTCAGTTACTATCTCAGAGGAACTCTTTCTTTCATTATTCAAAACATCAGTGGAATTCAGCAACAGCGAACATTTTATTGTGGTAGACTGAGTGCACTTTATATCACTTCCAATGGCATCAACAACAAGCCACGGTTTGACTAGTAAGATTAAAATTTATCTCACAGCTATCAACTCCAGCACATTTGAGGTTTTATAATCAATTTTCCAAAATAGATCATCCCTCCCCGTGCTGAAGGTTAAACAGTTTTGAGTGTGTATTTTACAGAAAAAGAAAACAGACCACCCTAGATGTTAGGATATTTCTAATATATTTTGGGGGCACAAATAGTTTTTCCAGAAGTTAGGGAGTAAAAATCATAATAATAAGTGCTGTGATTTTCCATATTCTAATGGTTTTCCTAGAAGAATAGAAAAATAAGGTTCTTGAGAATTATGCTGTATTTCAAAGATAAGTGTTTAATCAGCTGGCTTCCATACATAGCTTAGCAGTGAGGCACAAATTCGAATTCTCACACTTCTTAGCAGTGCATCCCTGATACTGACTAGGGTTGGTCAGAGTAACCAATTGCTTCTACCTTTGGTTTTAATTACAATTTACTTTCTTTAGAAATTGATTTCTAAAGAGAGAGAGGTAGGGGAGAGAGAGACAGACAGACAGACAGAAAGAGAAAGAGAGAGAGATACCAATTTGCTGTTCCACTGATTTATGCATTCACTGGTTGATTCTTGTGTGTGCCCTGACCAGGGATCGAATCTGCAACCTTGGTGCATTGGGATTGACACTCTAACCAACTAAACTACCTGGCCAGGACATAATTATAATTTACCTTTAATTTAAGTTCATTACATGAATTTAATTTGTTAAAGGCTATAGTGACATATATTTGAATTAAGTGTTTTTATTTTTTGGTGGGGAAGGTTAGGATATCCAGTAAGTTACCCATACATCTAAAATATACATGCTATAAACAAGATCTCTGTGACCTAAAAACCCATGTTCTTGGTCCCATGTTGCTCACTGTTAATGTTTAAATAAAGGGAAAAATGAGGAAACTCTTTTTTTTTTCCCAACAGGACAGACCATATAGCTTCTTTTATAGTAAGCAGTAATATACACAAATTTCTTGTCTTATGCCTGAGGTCAGAGACCCCATCTGGATCCCACTTCAGAACTCTGAAGACAAACCACTCCAGAGAAGACATGACTTGTCCTCCAAATAATCAGTATTTTCTAGGTGGCCAATCTAATTTATACCTGCTACACCAAACAAATAGAAACTGAGATAGAAACAGGTGTTTGACACATTTCTCAACTAAAAAAATCCTGGCTATTTTTGAAAAATGAAAGTTATGTCATTTCTCAGAAAAAGGTTTAGAGTTCACATCATTAAGCATTTGAACATAATGGGTCAAAACATCTCTGTTCACACTTAATTTTGTGATGAAGATTTTGAAGGAGAATTAGGGAGATGCCTGTTAAGACAGTGTGGTTCACGGACCATTCTATTCAGTGAAGTAAAATCAAATGGCCTTCTACAGAAAGCAAATGCATGCATGATCAAAAGCACATGAAACAGTCTTCATTAGACCTTTTGGAAATGAAAATTAAAATGAGATACTACTACATATCCACCAGAATAGCTAACATTAAAAACACTAGATGTTGGTCAATATATGGAGCAACTATAGTTTTCATATGCTATTGGTGGGACTGAAAAATTATACAACCAGTTGGAATAAACCCTAGCAACTTCTTAGTAAAACAAATGTATACCTAAGCCTATGGTCTAGCAATATCCACCCTTTGATATTTACAGCAGAGAACTAAAAACATATGCCTACAAAAAGAATTATACAAGAATACTGATAGAAACTTCATTCAAAATAACGCCCCCCCCAAAAAAAAAAATCTGGAAACATTCTAGGTTTCTGTCAGGGGGAGAACGGAGAAACCAATTAATTGTGCCACATCCATACTAAGGAATGCTCCTGTGGTGGTCATGAACTGACACCACTCAGATCTCCTGCTGAGGACAGCACAACTCACTCACAGCCCTCGTGCGGCCCCTCTGAATCCCCTGTAAGGCTTCTTATGGCTGCTTCCAGCAGATGACACAGCCAGCGTAATAATGTAGACCTTGGCACTCCTTGGCAACTCCGGCTTGTGGACTCCCCATCCGTCTGCCTGAAACTTTCTTAGAATTGCTGTGTAGTGCCAGGCTCTTCCTACCAGTCCTTCCATCCTCCTCTCTATCACAGGTGTCAGACCCATAGGACAGTCTAAAGTTTCTCCCTAACTACCTTGACTCCTTTTCCCTTATCCTTAATAAGAATTTCTCTCAATAAATCTTTTACATATCTAATCCTGGCTTTCTGCTTCTCAGAGAATCCATATTCACACAATTACTAAGTGACAAGAAGAAATGAACAGTACCATGGATGAATCTTAAAAACACCATACAGATTTTTTAAAAATTAGAACTCAAAGAAATAAATATTATATGATTCCATTTATATGAAGTTACAGAGCAGGTAAAACTAATCCATGAGGAGGAAAAACTCAGGATGGTTGCCTCAAGGGCTAAGGACAGGCATTGCCTGGGAAGAGACGTGACAGAGTTTTCTATGGTGATGATGATGTTCTATATTTTGATAACACTTTGGATTGTAAAAAGCTCATCTAAAGGTGAATTTAATGTTTATGCATTTTATCACATGAAAACTCTTTCACAAAACAAGAACTATAAACAAATATTAAGCTTTATTTGATGATACATACTGAAATACACTAATTTCTGCAAATACTTAAATTCATCAAAACAGCAAGGTGGTTTGATGAATGGATAGAGGATGAACGGATGGACAGATAATGGATAAAAACAATTAGAGGAAAATGTAGAAGGGGAGAATCTAGGGGAGAATATATAAGTATTTATTGTAAAAATTTTTCAACTTTTCTTCATGTTTATAAATTTTCATAACAAATCTCAGATTAATAAAAAATCCTATAGACTTTAAGAGGTTAGGTACAAAAAAGAGAGAGAAAATATAATAGCCTCAGACTAGAAGCTAGAAGATAATGTAAGGGTAAAATAAAGGCATTTTCAGATTAAGGATCTCAAAAATTTGCCTATGAACAATCTTTCCCAGTAGGACGTGCTCCACCAATACTAAGAACAAACTAAGAAACAGAAAGATCTAGCATCCAAGAGAGACAGAGATTCAATATAGGAGCCAAGTAAAGAGCTTTCCTGGGTTTAACGTGACAGAAGCTCGGGAGGACAGCTGTGGAGCTGATCTAGGTAACAAATATTGCAGAACCAATGCTCAAAAAGAGGTCGCTCAGAAAAAATATGAGATTGATAAATTATCTGTTGTATCTGACTTATTAATTAATTGACTGTGAGGAAGTCACAGGCTGAAGAATTTGGTTATTGTTAGTAATAAGTATATATAAAATATAAAATGTTAAAAGAAATATAAAATGAATTCATTATTAACTCCAAGAAAAACAAAAATCTTTACAAGAAGTAGAATATGGCTATACTACAAACTCAGCTGATGACAACATTAATGTAGTCAAAGGAATGTAGACACTCAATATTGACTTAAGCAAAAATGCCATAACTATTTTGGAAGTGATGGGAAATGGAAATTGTGGGCACACATGGTAAGTGGTGGTAAAAGAAAACTAAATACTTATCTTTCATAGTTGGACATCAATAGCCAATATCTATAACTGAAATTTCAAGATGGCCAAATTACTTAAATAAGTAGATTATTTAGAAATACAGCAGAAAAAAATGCTGATAGTCGATAACCCTCACCCCTGAAAGCAGAAATTGGGGATAGGGCAGTGTGAGTGTGGCTGCTATCTATTGTCATAAACCTTATTGTATACGTACCTTTGTTTGTTTTGATAAACATTATAAAATATTTTTCTGTCTAGTGCAAGCACAGGTATAGCGAAGATTTATTTTTCCATGCCCAAACCATTGAGATGCCAGACATTCCTTGGAGTATCAAGACTTCAGAAAACAGGAAGCTCATAGTGGATTTACCATGTGTGAACTGTAATCTACCCTCTACAGTCCCTGGAAGGGCCCAGGACTCACTTCTTTCATCACAGTTTTCATATACATTAGTGAGAACAGCACCAGCATCTCGGGAAGATATTTTCATGATTGTTCTCTTGGGGATGCTAGAGGGAGAAATGCCCAATGAGTCAGTTTCCCTAGTTCCGTAAAATGTCTAGAATGTGGCACTTAACCCTCAGAGGTAAAGGAGGCACAGTTACAAAAGCAATCAGAATGTTCCAACCTAGATATTTTTGGCATTGGTTGAGCCACCATGGAATTTCTGGGGTTGAAATAGAAGGACGACTCACTGAAGTCATGCTTGAATCAGATCATTGAAAAAGCTTTTGAGTATGATAAACATACCACCAAAGTAGGAATTAAATTCTTGACCTCTCACCCAATTCCTAGAACAAGGTCATGTCTCCATTAATGAAGAAGAGCCTAGTGACCTTGAAAGAGAGTAAAGTCATAAGCAACAAATTCAGAGGAGAGGTGCACTGCGTAGAGATAAGAGCTTAGATTTGGAAGTCTGATTATCTGGGTTCAGATTCTGGCTCCCCCATTTACTAACTGTGTGACTTTTGGCATTTACCAAGTTAACTGTGTTATAGAAAAAGAAAAATATCCAAATATTTAGAGAAATACAGGACACAGTCTGAGAGCCAGCACTAATTCCTGAGTACCAAGGATTCCAATGCCATCCAGCACTATCTATACATGAAGGCTAATGGGCATTTTGTCTACATCAAGGCAAGCAAGGTGTTGGCCTCTCACATGACTTTACTTCTGACCAAGGCATTTACTTCACATTAAATATGATCAGTGGACACATTGGTTTTTCCATGTGCCCATCATCTATATTTAAAAATGTTAAATGGGCTAGTGAATATTAATTTTTGTCAACATGTAGAGGAAGACCCTGAAAAATCATGGTGCATTTCTGTAGATTGTGTAACTGTTCCGAACTGGCAAGCAGCAAGTTATTGTTTTTCTTGAAGCCAACTTGTATTAGCCAGGGAACAAAGGGCTGGAATGAAAATGCTATTCACAATTACCTAGTTAAAATTGCACCTTGCAAAATTTTCTTTTCAATCCCATCATCTCCAGGCTCTGCTGATGTGAAGATTATAGAAAAGAGAATTCTATTTTCAGCATTTAATGAAGCTACGACTTCTACTGGGCCATATCATACTCCTTATGCCACTGTGAAAGCAGGCAAAAAAGGAGAGAGAGAGAGAGAGAGAGAGAGAGAGAGAGAGAGAGGAAATGTGTGTGTTTTTCAGCCTGGTTTGATTGACTCTAATTTTCAAGGAAAAACAAGATTGCTATTGTACAATGGGAGCAGGGAGGAGAATAAACAGAACACCTTCTCATATTACCAGGTCCAGTGCTAAAAGTTAATCAAAGACTCTGGCAATCCATTCAGGCAGAACCACCAAAAGCTTAGATCCTTCAGAAATGAAGGTTTGGGGGCCCCAACTGGGTAAAGAATCCCAGACAGCTGAGGTGCCAGTAGAAGGAAAAGCAAACAGAAACGCTTTGGTGGAAGAAGAAAGTCATAAATACCAGCTACTGCCATTTGCAAAAACAAAGACCAATGCCTCTACCTATATTTTCTTTGTTGTTGAGTCATGGCTATATTTACACGTTTTAATTAGGCTCCCTTTTCTTAGGGAGGGTTGTTGGCAGTAATTAATGATGTAATACACGCCATCAGTGGCAGAATTCTGAAGTGGGATTGTGCAAAAACTAGAGAAAATGGACAACATCCAGAGATTCTGAACTTGAAGCCTGACTCTGGGTTTTCTCCTGTTGTGGAGAGGAGCACATTTTAAGTGGTATGAGGAAGTTATGTGATGTAGGTGAAAGCATTTTTAAATGTAAACATGTACAGAAGGACAAGTGAAGGTAGCCAGAGGGTGAAGGAATATCTGCCATTTGCTGGCTACACTAACCTCTTCCTCCTGGGAAGAGTCTTCACTGTGTGAGCCTTGGGGAGATACAGAGGCCAAAGGAAGTCAGGTAGGCCCTGCCCTTGCCCCTGCCCTAGCCCCAGCAGTGACAGAGGAGACGTGTGCCCAGTCTCAGTCATCAGGCTCAACCCACTCCCAGCCCGCACTGTGCCAGCTTTTGTAACTTCAATGAGTGATGCAGAGATGAAGTTCAGGGTACAGTGTTCAGGGGCGGGGATGGGCAGTGCTGGTGGCTCTACTACAGGGACACTGTTAGCAGTGGAGGCAGGGCCAGCAGCAGTGTCCTCGCCAGAGCATTTCAGAGGTCAGACTCTGCCTGTGGTCCCTCTCCCTGGCCTCCCTTTGTTTCTACCTTTCCAAGTAAATTCTTTCCCTTTAAATTAGTCAGAGTTGTTTTCCATTGTTTGCAACCAAAAGCCATGTGAGACAAAACTGTATCACTATTTTAGAAAATAGACAGCCACTTCTTTGGGGCTAGTCTACCTGAAAGCAGGAAGGGAAGAATATATGGTTTTGTTAAAAGAGCCCTTTCTGCCTGCAGCCAGATAATACTGAGTCAAAATCTCGGCCCTAAGCTAACATAAGTGAGAGAAAAAGGAGCAGGGAGGGGGTGGGGGGAACACTGCAGGATTTATGACTGAGACCTGGAAAAGCCTAACCCCATGCCTTCCCAAGCTTCAGTGCTCCTGGGCTCTCTGTTTGACAGAGGTGTCGACTACATGTGCACCAGCTTTGTATATAATCCTAGGGCTTTATGGATCCCAAGAGATCTTTCCTGCCTTGGGTGCCCCAAAACAAATAGAGTCACTCAACAGATAATAACTAATTAAGTGCAGGGGCACTGCCACTAATGGAATCCCCAAATTAGGTATGACTAATCAAACTATTGACCAATTCTTGAACATAGCACAGAATCGAGCATTATATTTAGCAAGACAATGGAGGGAAATAAAAACTACAAAGTACATTTTTGCGAGTCAAGGCACAAACTCAAAAAACGTATAAACTTTCCACGTAACTATCTTTTCTTTATAATTTAATAACTACACGTAAAATGAAGTTTTGCTACGGAGTGTAATACTTGTATTAACTCCTCTTTATTCAGTCAATTTTAAAATATCCTCTTTCCTTTTACAATATCCAAATGAAGTTTTTGTCTTTTCCTATTCCAGCTATTTGGTTCCAAATGGACTAGTGCCCGGCATTGCTGAAGGGAGAATTTCTCCTCTGGAGTCAGTGGCTTCCATAGAGGCCAATAATTCAAGTTTCCTCTGTTAATCTAAATCTAGCACCGGAAATAAAGCTTTGTTCCTGGCCAGCTATCCTCTCTCAGCTAGATTCAGCCAAGTCCATTTGAAGGTGAAGCAAGGCAGCATCATACCCAAATGCAATCTCTATCTCAGACATCCCCGAAGAGCCCCAGACCTTTCCCGCCCTGCGCCTCTCTCCATAACTCCGTAAGAGGCAGTATAATCAGCCAGGTCCCCCAAAGCAAACAAATGGAATGGACTTGGATTCCTACCTCTCTCCTCCTTGCCAGATCTCTCAAAGCTATTCACTTCTCTCCATACCCTTGGACAGACTGCCATCCTATCATACATGGATTTCAAGCAGTAGCCGCTCAACCCCTCTGGACGCTTGACTCACTCTGCCCCAGGACACTTGTTGACACCAAGGTACACCAAAACGACTTTTCTAAAACAAATCATTCTTCTGTTTAAAATTATGTATTCAATGGCTACCCGCCGCCTTAGGAAGAAGTCCAAACACCTTAGCATACCTGCAAGGCCGTACAGAATTTAGTCCTCTACGGCCAATTGAGTGTAATTTTTAATACTTCTTGTCTTGCAGTTCCACCTGCATTTATTTCCACCGAAAGTATCCTGTTTTCGGGCCTGGGGGAGGGGAGGAGACAGTGCTTTAAATGTCTTTCCCTCCCACTCACTCAGTATTCCCTTAGCTAAATCTGCTCCTCCTTCTAACTTTTGCCTCTGCCAGAAGCCTCTCAACTGCTCAAACTTTAGGACTGTGTAGACAGCTCTCCAAAGTCTGTTAAGAAGTTGCAGTTGCTCTTTGTCTGTATCCCCAAGGCAGTCAACTGTGTGCTCTTCAATGTCAGGCTATCTAGTACCCAGTAAGCAATAAATAGTCTCTGAATGAGTGAATGATATATAAGCTTGACTATTTTTCTATTAACATTTTCCCCTCCATTAGTAGACATACTTGACAGGCAGTAAGATATTCTTCAGTTTTGTTTCTTAGAATCTCATTCCTGGTCCTACAACCTTCAACTTTTATTTTTATACTAAAGTAATGCCTTAAAATGACTTAAATTTTTTTTAAACAAGCCAGTATAACGAAACCAACTGATGAAGAAGAAATATTGTTGAATACAGAAGACAGGACTATTACATGTTGAAATTGCACTTTGTCATTTGATACTAAAGAAATAAAAATCTACCACCGTTAAAAAGATTGGAGCTTGCTTGGCCCAGTGAGAGTTACGACATCCTGCCATGACCAGGGGTTAAATATAGTAAGCTTTATAGATAAACATTCAGTATAATTTTTTGGCAAGAAATTTCCTTGTTTTCTCTTGCTTTTCTGAAAACCTGAAATCTACATTTGTCAGTCCCTGGCTGACCACACATTTTGATTTTGCGATTTTTGTTTAAAATCGAAGTTTGAAACCATACTTTATTGCAGAAGAGTAATGCACATTTGAATAGAAATGGCAATGATGTTCAAACCTGTCTTCTCTGAGAATTCCTCTACGATGGAAGTAAAAAGGAACAGTTGTACTGGCTGTTGTGTGTTTTCTCTGAGGTCTGAGTAGAAAAATTATTGTGCAACTTAAGAACATGAATTTTTTGTGAAGATGTCACCAAATTCTATTTTACAAGGCAGCTGTGCTACTTTTGCTGACAACCCTCATACAGCTTCTTAGAATGAAATATATTCACCAATGTACCTAATTTTGGTAATATTTTTTAGAGTTGTCAATTTTTCAATATGCTTAGCTTAAAAGATATAGACAGGAAAGGATGTTAATGGTGATGAGTTAACTTAAAATGTCTGTGGTAGAATTTATAAAATGAATCAAGACTGCTGGAATTCTGGACTCATCTCATTTAAGGAGATGAGATGAGAAGTGTTTGGCATTGCCCTTCAGAATTGTTATAGAAACACTATAGCAACAGAACTTCTATAACTATGCACGTTTTTAAAACAACAAAGTTTTCTCCTGTACATTTTGTAAACTATAAGGACTAAGTGAAAAAGCTGAATGCCTGAAAGACTGTATCCATATGCCCCTTCTAAGTCTTACATTTTAATTCTATAAAATTTTTAATTAAGAAAAATGTATTCTCAGGAAAAGCATAAGGTATTAATTTTTCAATTTTGATATAAAATATTAATGAAAGTTAGGAAGTTATGAATGAAAGATTTGAATCACAATATTGTGAAGGCTTTTTCATGATCAAATCTCATAGCTGGAACTTTGTATTTTTTTAAATGGTGTTTACAAGTTTCATTTGTCTTTCAAAGTCCAGTGGTCACATACCTTATCATGAATGTTAATATGAGTTAAGAAGAGATCCTGAAAATACATTTCCTAAAGTATTTGTGTTATTTTTATTTTGTTTGAGACCGGAAGGAAAGTAATATTCCCCATGAGCCAATGAGCAATGGTTTATGTGTTCAGTGAAAAATGGGAAAATCCATTAGTCATTAATATTGGGGAGTCCTAATTTCTGCCTATCTCTTTGGTATGATCCTATTATTCAAACCTGAGAAGAAGGCTTCATTGACAGAAGCCCTTATGAAGCCATCAAGTAGTATGTGAGGGAGTGCTATGATTTCCCTAGGGCCCAGCATTACAGTTCTTTTATTATAATACAGGATTGGTATTGAATGTGTGAGAGAGCAGTTGCATCTGATGTTTATGCATTTTGATACCATTAGTGCATTAAAAGACACTGTGGTTTGCCCCAGCTGGGGAAAGTTAATTCACACAGGTTTCATATTACACGTCTTAGGTTGATCAGCCTTAGGGGACTCAGTGAGCTCTGGAGTTTTTAATAAAAGATCTGAGCTTCCTAGAGTTGAATCTAAAGAGAGTTTTTCAAAGATTAGTGCTATATTTGGCCCTCTTAACATCGTTTTTTTTTTTAAGAGAAAAGACAATGGTAATCATTCCAATTTATTTATTCTGTTCAGTTTTAGTGGGGGGCGGGGGGGGGAGTTGATTCTCTATTTCAAGTATTGTCTCCACCAAAGAGCAAGGGTTGTTCATTTCTTGTGGAGTGACGTTGCATGACAGTCTCAAATCCCCACCCAGAAATGATAAAATTGTCATGCCTATGATAAGATACATAGTCTTCACAGTGCTTGTTCCATAACACCGAGAAGCTGGCATTTTAACCACAGAAAACTTCCAGTGCCAGGACAACGAACCCTTCTGCGGTTCCTCTTACTCTCTGACGAAGGTACACCGTTTCTTCCACTCTTACTTAGCACTGGAGAAAAATACACAGGATCTATGCTTTTTCATACTTTTTTAGATATTGAGACTACTTTTATTGTGCTGTCAGTGTAGTCATGTACTTTTCTTTTATCAAGGTGAAGCTGAAAGGCAATTAAAGCATATTGGAATGAACAAACCAAATTGATTGCTAACTTAAAAAAGAACGGGAACAGTGTGCATGGCTGACAGGATGGTATTTCCTTAATGAGTTTTCTAAGCTCTGTAGCCTAATAATTAACTATTACAATTATTGTAAAGGTATAAATTTCAAATATTCTAATATAGATTGCAAATAAAAGCCACATTTTTATAATCTTACTTTTTCCTGGATGCATAATTCTATAGTTATGCTAAATCCTTTAAAACCTTTTTTTGGAGTTCAAAGATCTCAATGGAAAATCTGTGCATTTGATAATTGTTTTTTATTGTTGTTCAAGTATAGTTGTCTCCATTCCCCCCCACCCCAATTTTTCATACTGTATTAGGAGATGTATTCACTATGAGGCCTAAGGAAGGCTTCTACCTCATTTTACTTTCAGTATTACAACCACTGGGGCTTAGCTACCACCTCACTATTTTCACTGATTACTCAACACTGAATGTCAATGGAGAGGACTATTTATTCAAATTTAACCATTGTCAATCCACCTTAATGACTGGAGAAAACATCATTTTGTTGACTAAATACCTCTCGAGAAATGCACACAGATGCAAAATGTACTCATGTCAGCCAAAATAGTGCAGCAGGAGCCTAGTAGTTTGGCCTCAATTTCAGTGAAGATCACTATTATTTTTAAGATCATTATTTCTTAGCTCCATGAGAAGGGAAGGTTATTGCTAGTTGGTAGTCATTTTATCCACCCATTCGATTTCCAGTTTCCCAAAGCTAATGGTAAAGTTTCAATCTTTATCACTAACTTAAAGCTCATTATTCTGTCCCACTTTAACTGTCAACAAATGATACACTTCTTACTTAACTGAAAAAAAAAATAGAGGCACTGGAAATGACCTTAAAACCTTTTTACTGAATCTCCAAATGTGTCTATGTTTCCCTACGCATCATCATAGATTACACATGTACATGGAGGTAAGTGGCAGAGTACTGGCTTCATAGCGTCTTGGAAGATTAAGGTTTTACCTAAGTATCTAGAGATGATAAGATTTAAATTACTGAACTTTTAAAAGTTGCACAAACATGAGCAAGTAACATCAGCAACATGTGGCTTTTCCATGGTGACCAATGTTCTACTTCTTTCTGGAAGCCTAAAGAGTAGATATTTTTTATTGGTAATGTTTAACTGAATAATCCAGTTAAAATATTTAATAAATATTAAATTATTCTAGTATATATGAATTTCTTATATTTCAAACCATGTGAGAAATGTAACTTTATTTTTTAATTTTTTAGAAGTGTTCTGAAGAATATTTTAGTAAGTATTAGGTACTGAACATACCTGTATTTAAGTATTTATTTATTTATCTATTTATCTGTTTTACATCTTAGAAAAAAATACTATAAAAAAATCACATGTGGACCAGAAATTTCTCTTGCAGGACAGGAATTTTGACAGTGCTCTCTTTTTTTGTTATATTTTAAAATTATTTTATTGTTGTTCAATTACAGTTGTCTGTGTTTACTCCCCACCACCCCAGACAAACCCTCCTCCCTCCCTTGCTTCCACCTGTCCTTGGTTTTGTCCATGTGTCCTTTATAGTTTTTCCCGTAAACCCTTCCACCCATTATCCCCTTCCAGCTCCCTTCTGGTTACTGTCAGATTGTTCTTAATTTCAATGTCTCTGATTATATTATACATGTTTTTTTTCTTTTGTTGACTAGGTTCCAGTTAAAGGTGAGATCATATGGTATCTGTCCCTCACCGCCTGGCTTATTTCACTTAGCATAATGCTTTCCAGTGCCATCCATGCTGTTGGGTAGGAGCTCCTTCTTTCTTTCTGCTGTGTAGTATTCCATCATGTAAATGTACCATAGTTTTTGATCCATTCATTTGCTAATGGACACTTAGGTTGCTTCCAACATTGGCTATTGTAAATTGTGCTGCTATGAACACTGGGGTGCACAGGTTCTTTTGGACTTGTGTTTTAGGGCTCTTAGGATATAATCCTAGCAATGGAATTGCTGGGTCAAAAGGCAATCCCATTTTTAGTTTTCTGAGGCAATTCCATGCTGTTTTCCACAGTGGTTGCACCAGTCTGCATTCCCACCAATGGTGCACTAGGGTTCCCTTTTCTTCACATCCTCTCCAACACTTGTTGTTTGTTGATTAATATAAATCCTCTGAGATAAATATACAGTCCCATTTAGCTCTCAGTCATCATATTGGGCTTTATGATATGGAGAGAAATGGGAAGAACTCTGGACTGTCAAGTCTAAATGGTGGCAGAAGTACAATGTGCTTCCTTATTATCAGGGAATAAATTCAAAATAATTAATGTCCAGAAGAGCAAACAACATCAAGAATCAAAATGGAGAGGCCCTGGTCAGGTGGCTCAGTTGGTTGGAGCATTATCCAATACACTAAAAAGTTGAGGGTTTGATCCCGTCAGGACACGCATGGGAGACAACTAATTGATGTTTCTCTCTATTGATGTCTGTCTGTCTGTCTGTCTCTCTCTCCTTCCCTCCCAAATCTAAACATATCTTCTGATGAGGATTTTTAAAAAAGAATATGGCCACTACAAAGTGGAATACTAGTGGAATACCATTCCTGGTTTTTATACCAAACAACAGACTCAGCATGATCATGCAAGTCCCAAGAATGCCAGACACACAAAGACCTCTAGCTGAAGTTTACTAATCATGAAACCATAGAAATATAAGCAATAAGTTGGAAGGTTTTACTAGATCTGAATAATCAAAAATAATCTAGATACCAACTTGAGCCATTCACACTTGGAGTCATTGCCTCTGAGGCAATTTCCTGCATTTGAATGCCCTTGAATAAAGTCAAAAGCACACATGTGGAGGAAGGCTTTACTGTATGCAGGTTCCCGTGGCTTTACTGTATGCAGGCACCCTATGCAGGTTCTCCAGTCCTTCCTCCCAGTCCTCCCCAAACAAACATAAAATAGTATGCACTGTGGAAAACAATGAAGAGAATTACCAAAACCTTTTAGATAGCATTGGTTACCCAATTCTAGCAAATCTAAGTTCCAGAAACCCATAAAATCATTGTGGTCATATGGAGTGACGCTGGTAGGATCAACTGCCAAAATGGGGTACTTAGTACTCCAAGGCCAAAGAAACAACAAACCCATCCAATGAATGTTTTTCCAGCTTACTGGTATGTACTTGGATAGACATCTATGGCCACTAGTATAATCCCTACACTGGCTCACTGACCCATGATGTAAAGGCCGTTATGGTAGGAAGGGCCAAATGTAAGACATTATTGTTCCTTAAGCAAGGACCTAATACGAATGTCTCAAAATATATACAAGTTTCAGGCATTTAACCCAATGGAAATGGATTTCTTGCTCACGTGACAGTCCAATATGGGTATTCCTAGATGATGGTATTCATTTACATAGTGGCTCAGAGATCCAGGAATTTTGCCTCTTAAATTTCTGCCATTCTCTAGATCATTGTCATCTCTAGATCATACCTACACAGTAGCAGGGAAAATAAAAGACCACAAAGAAGCGTAAGATTTTTTAAAATGTCCTGGTCTGAAAATTGTAGCCAATTCCACTTGCATTCCATTAACTAGAACACAGTCACATAATCACACCTAACTACAAAGGAATCTGCTGGATATATCTTAGATATAATTCCAGGAAGAATAAAGGGATAAAAATTTTGGTGAATAGCCAGTAGTCTGCCACATGGGAGAATTTGAGAGATTTATGCTGTGTCAAACACGTAAAAGATGCACTCCTTCTTAGACTCATATCAAAAGATTCACTGGCAATTCCTTTTGACTGGATGATTGAGGATGAAAAACTACTTTGATTTTCAGATGACTCTCCAAGCTTTTCTCCAACAGCTAGTATAGAATGCTATTGAATTACAGTCCTACTTATTTGTGGTCCTGAAGAAAGTGGAGAAAGACAATTCTTCCAATGGGAGGTCTTTTAAATTGCACCTCTTTTATGTATTATTTCTTTAAAGAAAGATAACCTGAAAAGCATTTCTATACTGGTGCATAGGCACTGGCTAAAGGTTTGTCCAAACGAAGCTGCCAGAATAGACCAAGGGTAATGATAATTTTGTCTCATGCGAAAGTTCACGAGAAGGCCACCACTGTTTAAAAGGTGTTTAGAAAAACAACAAAGACAACAACACATAAGAAGGCTTGTGAAGAGAAACTATAAATAGCTGGTAAGGCTTTATAACTAGCTGCAGGAACAAGGATAATATATAATCCAGAGACCCAGGCTTGAAATTGAATAAATGGTTATCATTTGGTTAGTGTACTCTCCAGGGCTGAGAACACTTTCTGTGTGAGACAGTCATGATGTCAACTGGAGGCATTTAAAAATTTTTATAGAGAGAGGGTAAGGTGTGCGTGTGTGGATGTATATGTACTAAAAGGCTCCTGATAAAATCTGGTGGGCATGTGTTGTTTCCCTATATTGAGCACATTCCTTATTTTTATAGTTAATAAAAATCCCTCTGTCTCCCATTTAAAGTTGTCATGGAAGTGTGGAAATAACCAGTCCATGCCACTTAGATAGCTCTCCTTGGAATGTGAATCCAATGCAGAGACAGACCAGAATGAGGCAGACGGGAATGGCAGCACCAATAAAAAGATGGTCCTGCACCTCTGGCTACGGGGGTCCCCAGAAGTCATCACCCTTATCCAGACTGGTTGTGTGGCACATCCTGTGTTGAAATCACTGATACGATAATTTTCTCTTGCAACAAATTATCTGTTTTTGCTTAAGTGGTAAGAATTAAATTCTTTGCTTAGAATCAGATACAACAGGTACAATCTTGTTAATCTATAGAAGTAGATTGCAATTTTTTTATTAGCTGTGGTCTCAATAATGAGGTCTTATGTGGATACCAAATGCATCTATTCTTTCTGTAATGAACCTAAATTATTCCTAAAAATAATGACACTAAGTACAAAGTTGTTAAATATAAAAATATGGGATGTGTCCATACCAATCTAATATATTCAACATTTTTCTCAGGCAGATAATAACATATCAAATGAATAATAAAATCATGTTTATCAAAAATATCAAATTGAAAATGAATAATACTGTTTGTATGTATAAAGTAATATAATGAAGCTTTATTATATTCCTAAAGGAGGAAGATTTATGATGGCTAGAGGAGGGGGTGGTGAAGTATCATTCTTAAAATGGTGGTGGGAAGTCAGGTGTTCGAATATTGGGCAGGCGTTCAGTATCAGAATCATGTGGGTTTGACAATTTCTCTTTCCCTTGAGAATTTAACCCTAAAATAACGACCTTATATGGAAGGCTTTGGCACAAATAGAAGAGATTGGAGTCTCTGGATAGAAAAGTATGTGCTCCAAAACATGAGGAAACAGAATACACACATAAGAATGAAGAGTGGAGGAGGTGTTTCCTCTTTATTCCTCTGGCTTGACATTCATGAGCAAAGCGAAACATGTGGAGTCATCCACATACAGCATGCATTTCAAATTTGTTCCATGTAATTTTTTGACTAGAAACTTACATGAAATAAGTTTAGATGTGTGTCTCTGCCTTTGTGTCTCTGCCTGAAACAGTAATGTTGAAATATAACTTTTCATAGTGCACAGTATGCTCATTTAGTGGGATTTAGTTGGGGAAGTCATTATGCTGGTAAAAAAGGAGTCATTGTCTAAACATTGATAGACGTTTTCAAGATCCGTTTAAGGAAAAAAAGTGATATGTAAATTCAGGCTTATGAAAAACTGGTCAAAGCTGAACTGGGGCGGTGGTAGTGAGCTGTCACCCATTCTTCGTCCCCACTCCGCTCATCCCAGGCAGCCACTTCCAAAGCTTTGGTCAACTTACCTTCTCAGCTTTACTGGCTGTAATTTCTTTTCCCAGTTCCCCTCATCCACCATATGAACTGCCCCATGTGGTGATTCTTGAACATGCTATGCAGTTGTTTATGTTCCTCCCCTTCACTAAATGCCTTCGCTTTCTCCTCAAAGCTTATGAAAATTGCACTCATTTTTCAATTCCCAGCATATATGTCACCATCCTGAAGCCCCACATAAAGCAAAAATAAATACTTTGTCATGTATATTCTTGTAGCATATGATTATACTTCCATTCCAGTACTTATCACATTTCATTATAATTAGTTGTTTATTTGGCTAATTCCTTTGTAAGTTCTTCAGAGAGAAAAAAATCCGCCTTATTTGTTTTTGTATGCCCTGTATCCACCACAGTGTCTTGTTCGTCATAAGGATGACCAATAAATATATGTTGAATCCTTGGTAAACAGAACAAAGGGAGAACAGTTTTAAGAAACATTTGGTGGTTTATAATTGAAGATGAAGAAAACTGAAGGTCCAGGTGGTGCTCAAGTTCTCGTTTCGAGAATGCTCTCTACTCAAATATGTAAAGATGAACGTTAAATATAAAAAAGAAAAATGTAAAGCGTAGCCATGTTGATAAAAGATAATAAAACAAAATTAAGACAAAGCAAAACTCAATGTGTTAAGTAGAGCTGAAGGCACAAACCTCCTGGGATTCAGGTGGTTGGCAAGTACAGGTGAGCAGTTTAGATCGCGCACAATATTGTGACTCGAAGTTCTGTGCATGGAGAGAGACTGGGGCTGAACACATGCATTTAGTGCTGGTGAGAATACTGGCCAGTACAATCACTCTAAAAGTAGTAGTCCAACAATTCCATTTCTGTGTATATGTCCTAGAGAACCTTGTACCTGTGCACAGAAATTTTTTCCCAAGTGCAGTTAACTGTACTTGCTCTGGATCAAGACTTTTGCACTCAAACCTTGACTCCATTGCCCTCTGGCCATGGACAATTACTTAACTTCTCTGTGCCGGGGTCTCCTGATCACAAAAAATTAAATCATGATGATACCTACCTCTTGTGGATTGTTGTGAGAATAAAAATGTGTTAAAACTTTGTGTGATCGTGCCTGCGAGAACTCAAATTTTAGCTTTAACCATTATTACAGCAGCTTTGGTTCTGAGACAGAGAGCAAGCAGGCCCCAAATAGAGTCGCTTCTGCTAAGCTTCACGTGACCAAACCGAGACTTACAGTTTCAGCTCTCCCAGAAATGTAATCTTAACCAACCAGGAATCACCTGCTCAGCACCAGTTAGTTAATCTGTCTGCTAGTTCCTCCACCCTCTACAGTGTAACTCGGCAATAACCAACCTGCTTTTCTGACTCATACAACTTCCTTGTTCCTGCTCCCTTCTGGCTACAAAAGCCTCTCATTTTGTACATCACCTCGAAGCCCTTCACTATCTGCTAAATTGGGCGCTGCCTGATTCAAATTGATTTTTGCTCAAACAAAATTTTTCAAATATTAATGTATCGTAGTGTATATTTTAACAGTTCCGGCATCAGAAGAGGGAACTGAAAGGGGCCCCCAACGGCTCCCAGTAACATGGAGCAACCAGATGTGGGCACCTGTTAAGGCCCTTGAGCTTGCTGCTTTCTCATGGCCTCGGGAATTTGTGGGTATGTCGCTCTCAGATCCTAGCTCCAATCGTGAGCTTTTAGACTTGGAACATTTCTTTTTCAGACTGTTTTTCAGAAACCACCCGGAACTGGACTGGGTCTACGTGGATGCAGGACTGTGTCCGGCTGGAAAACAAAATCCGGTCTGAGGGGGAAACACCTGGGTCTGACTAGGATACCAGCCTGGGGCCGTGGCCAAACTGGGTCCGGCTTGGAAACAGAACTGGGTCTGGAGACGGACTGGTTTGCCTAAAGCTGGACTTGGTTCAGTGTGAGGCCTCAGGTAAATGAAATTTCGTTTTAAGGTAGAACAAGTAAATTAAGTTTACCAAAGATAATATTGAACTATCGTGGTCTCGGTGGAGAAATTTTAACCTAGATAAACTAATCCATTTACAAGGTGTCCTTGTAATATAGGGGTCTCAGCCAAGCACTCACTATAAAGGGTTGAGAGAAAATGCCTTCTTCTCTACAGTTTCTGGTGACCAGGATGAGACCCACTGGAAAACCCCACTTACTCCAGGGCCTCCAGAGGGGATCCTGGGAAAACAAGGAGAAACAGGCCAAGGGTAAGAATTATCAAAGTTAGTTCTCCTATATTTCTATTTGTGGAGCCTGGTAGGGACAGAAAAGTAAAATTTCATGCTGCCTGGCCCTCCTTTCAAATTGGTAGGGGGGAAAAAACATTTGTAAGAATTAGGTCGTTGAATTGTGACTTGAGAATTTGTTTTTAGGTAACCATTTGTTGTCCATCTCTTCTCTCCCGGGGACAGCTATTGCCTTCCTATTTGTCTCATTTGTGTCCTGAGACCTTGAACTTCTGCCTGTCTGGGTCACACAGGTTACTGTGTGTGTTCAGGCAGCTCAACTGCCAGACTAAGGGCTCCAAAAATATGGCAGGACCAAAATGAGTATTCAACCCATTGCTGCAAGGTGTGTTCTGACAGAAACATGGGTTGCATTCCCTTTTTAGCAAGGGTCCTGTCAACTGCTGCCGGCTCTCAGGGGAAATCTGTAAGCTTTGTACATCTTCAGAATTGCGCTGTTTGTTCTGGATCTTTTGCCTTTCAGTTTAAACTTTAGAATCAGTTTGTCATATCCACAAAATAGCTTGTAGACATTTTGAGTGTTGTATAATCTATAGATCAAGTTGGGAAAATGGACATCTTAACAATATGAGTCTTCCAATCTATAAACACACAATAGTTCTTCATTTACTTAGCTTCTCTTCAATTTCTTCTATCCGTGTTTTGTGGATTTATACATAGAGTCATAGATTACATGCATATTTGTTAAAGTTATACCTAAAAATTTCTTTCTTTCTTGGTATTAATGAAATGGTATTGTGGGTTTCATTTCAAATTCCAATATTTTATTGTCAGTTTATAAGAAAGCAATGGACTTTTCTGTACTGACCTTTTATTGTGCAAACTTTCTATCATTGCTTAGTAGTTTTAGGATGCTTTTTGCTGATTCTATGGAATTTTCTAGACCATTATATCATTTGTGAACAAAGTTTATTTTTTTCTTCGGAGTATGTATGCCTTTTACTTTATTTTCTTGTCTTATTTCAATACAATGTTGAAAAGGAGTGGTGAGAGGGACATCCCGTGTTTTTTCTACTTGCAGGGAGAAAGCATCAAGTTTTTCACCATTTAATCATATTAACTACAGACTTTTTAGATGTTTTTTATCAAGTTGACAAAGTTCCCCTTTAGTTTGCCGGGAGTTTTTATGATGAATGGGTGCTGGATTTTGTCAAATGAATCTTATAATCATACGATATTCTTTTTATAGCCTGTCGATGTGATGGATTACATTCATTGATTTTTAATGTTAAAACAGCCTTACATATCTGCAATAAATCTCACTTTGTCATAGTGTATAATTCATTTTATACATAGTTTGATTCAATTTGCTAATATGTTATTGAGCATCTTTTTGCATTTACGTTCATGAGAGATATTGGTCTATAATTTTTTTGTTCCATTTTGGTAATGCTGGCATCATAAAATAAGTTTGGAACCATGTGTACTTAGTTCTTTGTGTTATAGAAGGTTATTAATTATTGATGAAATTTTTTTAATAGGTAGAGGCCTATTCAGATGATCTATTTCTGCATGTTTGAATTCTGGTAGCTAGTGTCAAGGAATTGGAAACTTTTTATTAAGTTTTCAAATTTGTGGCATAGAATTATTCATAATATACTCTTATGATTCTTTTACTATCCATAAGATCAAAAGGGATGGCCTGTAGCATTTATGATATTATTAATTTGTGTCTTCTCTCTCTCTCATTCTCTCACAGTTAGCCTAGGTAGGGGTTTATCAATTTTGTTGATCTTTTCAAAGAACCAGCTTTTGGTTTCATTGATTTTTCTTTATTGATTTCCTGTTTTTAATTTTACTGATTTCTGCTGTCATTTTTATTGTCTTTTCTTCTGCTTGCTCTATGTTTAATTTTTCTTCTTTCTCTAGTTTCCTAAGGTGGAAGCATTAATTATTGACTTTACATCTTCTTTATTCTACCTATGGCCTGCTTTTACTATATCCCACAAATTTTGATGTTGCATTTTCTTCTTTATTTAGTTCAAAGTCTTTTAAAATTTCTCTTGAGATTTCTTCAATTTATGTATCATTTAGAAACATGTTGTCTAATCTCCAAACACTTTGAGATTTTTATCAAACTTTTATTTTTGATTTCTATCTAGTATAATTATTTTGCAGCCTGAAAACAAACCTTGGATTATTTATGTTATTTTGCATTTGTTAAGTGTGTCTTATGGCCCAGAATTTGGTCTATTTTGGTAAATGCTCCATGTAAGTTTGAGAAAAGTGTTTATTACATTGTTGTTGGATGACTTGTTCTATAAATGTCATTTAGATCTCATCAATTGATGGTGTTATTTAGTTCAACTATATTCTTAACTGATTTTCTAGTTGCTGGGGAGAAAGGGGTGTTGAAATCTCTGACTACCATGTGGATTTATCCACAGCTTCTTGCAGTTCTGTATTGATGCTCTGAATTCTGTTAAGGTGATGGGAAGATGTGGGAAATGGAAGTGTTCTCTAATCTTATCATGAAATCTCATTCTTCGAATGGGCTAAATTCTTGTGCTGTCATCTTCAGAAATGTTTCTCAGCTTTTTTTTTTCCCCTCTTGAGCTAAGACAGGAGGACTAGAGGAAGCTGGGTTGGCTAAATGCCCTTTCCCAGATCAGATAAGAATCTGATAAAGTTCTTTCCTATGGACAGCAGGCCTTTGCTATGGAGAACATTCTGAGCATATTTCAAAATGACTGCTTTTCTCCTCCTCCTGCAAGAAATATGAGGGGATTTTTCTTGGATCTTCACTTTGACAACATAATGGAGGCAAAACCCACAAAGTATGGGGATCCCTCTAAGACTGACCCCTCATGAGTTTCTTTTTCTCAAGCTATTTCATGCTCAGCCTACACCAATTCATCAGAATGTTCCCTGTAAGTTTGAGAAAAATGTGTATTGTGCTGTTGTTGGGTGATATATTCTAGAAACACTAATTAGATCAAGATGAATTACCACTGCAGTGTTCCTACCAGTTAATGGCTCCTATGGCTTCTGCTTTGGAGAAACTGACCTTGACTGTGATTTTCTGCATTCACCTTGTCTCTCTAGATTTCCCACTGGTGATTTGCCTTGTGACCTCAATTTTTTTTCCGATGGGGCTAAGGAAAGTCATTGGCTTTTGATCTGTTCAGCATTTTACCTCTTTGACGATGGGAATGCCAGGTTCCAAGCTCTTTAAATGTCAGAACTGAAATGTCCTATCTCTATGTTATTTTTTAAAGCCAAGTCAGATACATGGAGTGAACTCACCTGTGACTGAGTCACATTAGGAGAAGCATTTTGTATTTTCCATGAATGCAGTAGAGTTGTGCAAATGATAGGAAAAGCCTATATCCTGAGTCCCTCAGTCAGGGGAGCCTGGAGGAGAGTTGTTGCTTTTTTTAGGCCAGGTGGGTAAAAAAAAATGGTGAGGATTAAAACAGGGGATAATATTTTGGGAATGAGAGCCCCCACACGTGGGTCCAAGCACACACTTCACAAAGAAGTCTGATGAGAAGTGAATAAAATCAGTGCAAATACGAAGATGTAAAAATGGGTTGTTATCCTCCAGAGATTATGCTTTCTCCAGAAATATACTTTATTTCCCTTGAGGAGATGAACAAGTGATCAAAAGTACCCAGTCTCAGCTGCCTCCTGGTGCTCTAAGGACTTTCCTAGGGGAAGCCAGCATCTTGGGAAATAGGTGCAACGAGCCTCGTCATGTTCAGTAAGCTCTCTGTAATATCATCCTCCTATCTAGCTTCTCCTCGAGCCTCAGAATCAGAACATGGGCATGTTACGATTTCCCTACAAACCTGGTGGGAAGGAAAATAAACTTTCTGGAAAGACAAATAATGGAGGATGTGGAGTAGGTTAGGTAACCTGCTCTGCATTCTGCTGTACGCTTCAGAGCAGTACAGAACTGTGCTGCCTATGGCCCCCCAGCCCTTAGACTTGCGCCCCCAAAACTTGAGTTTATGGATACCAGAGACTATGACTTTTAAAAAGTAACACCTTCTCCTAGAAAGAAAGGCTAAATAAGGTGAGGTATGAGAAAGAAACACTTTGCCAGGACTCAAGTGTCCGTCTCATCACAAAATAACAAATAGTGACATTCTGGAAGTGGTGAACCTCAGCATTTGTTGATTACACTGACAATAAGAAACAGAGGGAAGAAAAGTACTGCAGAGTTGTGCACAATCACCCCAAAATTAGAATTCCCAGGTACTTCACATGTTTTATGCATTAAAAAAATATGAAATGACTCATTTTCTTGATTCTAAAATGTAACAATTTAAAGACAGCTTTTATTGATTAAAAAAAACAGGAATAAATAGAACCCCTACCACATTAAATACACATATTCATCATAGAAGGCCTCCTGGCATTAAAAATGTTAAAATGTTTAAACTTAAGCATCTTATGTTTGTGGAAACACAATATTTTATGGTCTCTACCAAGTTACATCATTCTGAAATAAATTAAAACATAATAATGAGGGTCTCAACTTCTTTCGATGTAAGTGGAACAGCTTAATGAAATTAAAAAACATTTATACAAAGTTTTGACTTATCCATTTCCCTAACATTAATAATGCATTTTAAAGTTTCCTTAAAATAAGTTACAGCATTGCACTTAAAAGAGTATAGATACTCCTAGAGATGAGCTAATTGAACACTAACAATTACTAAGGTAGGAAGTGTAAGCGCTACCACAAAAATACAAGGAGTAACATTATCTGGTAGGTTAGTCCCGGCAACAGTGCACTCTGAATGTACTTGAAAAATTAGTCCTTAGACAAAGATGTATGAAATCTTTATGGTTCATGGGGAAAGAGTAAGGATGTTTGTAGATTGTTCGGTATGTTCGCCTAGGTTGATTTATTGCTTCATAAAGCATTTGACACATATACAACAGAAGAATGAATTCTTAAGTGTTTAAGTCAGTATTTTATACAGCATCAAACAAATTGGCAAAAATATAGAGACATCTGTATCGACGATGAAAAAGCAATGGCAGGAAGAAACAGGAGTAGGGGGAAAGCTGTAGCCCAAGTATGTTCAAAGATTCACTGTGGTTCATATGCAAGCACTGGGTGGTTAAGAAAATGTGTCATTGGATACACTTCTAAATAGAGATAAACTGTCAATATATTCAGACACAGTCTCTATGTTGCAGAATATTCAGAGTGTAGTCTAATGACAGAGGAAGAAAATTCAGACTCCATGACATTGTCTTCACAAACGGTTCTCCTTTGTTGTCCACTCCCTGTGGGGTGAAAAGGCTCCTTTCCTTAAACACAGATAGCAACTTGGCAAGAGCGCTGTTTTTCAGCAGGAGGGTGGTAGGTGGCTAAGGTCTTTGTGCAGCTAGGAAGGGAAAGCCAGACAGCCTTCCCAGTAACAAGCCTCGTTTCCGGGACTTGCACAGTTCCATAATGGCTGCCCCTCTCCTGTCTGCGTCTGGCTGGAGTTTTGGTGGCTGAGCAGCACAGGCTTCCATGCCTGCTCACTTCCCTTTCTCTGTGTAGTAGAAGAGGAAAGATAAGAAGGAAAAATCACAACAAAGGAGATGTTTTGCTTCTAGATAGGGGCATGTTACTTCCCCAGGCTTATCCTGACAGAGGCAGCCACTAGCTTGAATCAAGACCTCTCAATCTATTTATTCATTCATACGGTTGTTTGTTTCAGTCCAAAAAACTGAGCACCTATTCTGTGCAGTATACTAGTTTAGATGCGGGAGCCTGTCTGTGAAAGCACTCTAGTCACAAGCCCAAGAACCCTTGCAGCTCATAAGCCCCAATCAATGCTTTGTCTTAATTTTACCAATGATAGGAAGAGAGTTCCAGATTTTTAAAAAAATTATATTGAGTTTCTTTAAGGTTAACTCAAAAAGAGAATGGTTCCCTCTTATTTTTTACAAAGAGACACTGCTGGCTAAATATCTTTCAACTAAGAGTAACCGAATTCAACTGAATTTTTTTGACTGAACTTCAAGTGTCACCTGCCTCGAAGTTAAACTCAAGACTCTTCACCAAACACACACACACCCCTAATTCCAAGAAGCCCTGATTAGTGAGATTGAATTTTACTAACATTTTCATGGAGAGACAGAACAGTGCTTTAAATAGCAAAATTTTCTAAGCATCCTCCTCAAAGGTTAGTGCTGAGTGTCTTCCATTTCCTCTTTAGATCCTACCTCCCCCTTTTTCTACCCTGTTCTGTGCCTTACAAGGTTGACCTGTGTTACCTCCATCATTGGGGTCTTTGCCTGGTGGTCAGTGGAAGGTCCCACAGAGGCAAGAGTGGAGCAAGAGATGGAGGTCCCCCAGCCCCTGCCATGTGGACAGCTCTGTGTTGTCTGTATCCCACATCCCTTGACAGAAGGCTGAACCGCTTTTAGGCAGCCCTTTCGTCATGGGGCTCACTGCCTCCATTGTGAAAAACAGTCCTTCCCTTCAGATGTAGAAGTGATAGTGATGCCTTAGAAAAAAACACTAATGTAGGGATTCTGAACTATCCCTTGTGGTTTCTCTACGTGCTGCCTACATCTTGATTAATAAACCTTTTTATTAAACTCTCTTCCAGCTACCCTACTTTGCATGTGCTATCTGTTTTCTGCCAGTACCACTAACGATACGATGCCCCATTTCCCCCAAAGCTCTACTGTCTGAAGTACTGGTCACGTCTCTGTATCTCTCTCAGCCTCTCTCATTCCTCCCTCATAAATCTGCCAGATGGTGTTCCACATGCTGATTCAATTCTGCACCCCCAAAAAAGTTAATTTAGAAGTTTAAGCAAAATAAATTCGGTTATTAGCTTCAAGTAAAACCATTATCTTTCTCTTAAAGCTTGCTGTGAAAGATATGGTATGTTTTACCACAATTCTGTGCTAGTTAAGAATACTGCAATATTTTCTTGTGTTCCCCAGGGTCACCACATTCACGGTCATCATCCACCAACACTCCCAGTTCTCTTGCAGGGTAGTGTTGGGGGCTCCGCTCCCAGAGCCCACCCAGACATCATGAATGAAAATAATGCTACCAGGACATGATCTGCTTGGGGAGGAAAGATGGCTAATCTCTCAAGGGAGAAAAGCCAGGAGTCCTTACCTCAATGGTATTTATTAGGTTTGCAATACACAGGGATACAGGTAAGGCTCATCAATCAATGTCAGGCAGTAAGAGTCAAACAATAGATAACAAAGAACTCTGAGGGCCTATTCTGAGTCAGGGTCAGATAGCTAAAGAGCCATAAAACTTTGAGGAACAAACTCACTTCTTTCTTGGACCCTTATCATTTCACTGAGAGCATTCTAAACAAAGCAGGTATCACAGGATATTCTTTCTTACATATTTTTTCTTAGGCCTGATTGCCCTAGGGAACCTGCCCTTTCCAGCACAGGGCGGTACCCGCCACCAGCATTGTCTCTGGCCTAAGGCCTTGTCTCAGGCTTAAGTCAGGCAGGGGAAGTAAGGCAGCCAAGAGATTAGGAGACATTTTGCAAACAGAATGAAGACTCAGGCTATGTCAGAATAGCTGGGGAGCAAGGGTCCATCACCCCCTCTTTGCTGCAGCCCCCGAGTCCTTCCTTGAGGGTCTCCCAAGTGATTGTGTCTGGCTTAGGTTGCCCCCCCTCCTCTGAGTGTTCTTACCCATCATTGACTAACCGACCAAGCATTGGAGGCCAGAGATGGATGAAGCAGAAGCAGCACTCCTGCCAGGGAGATAAGCTTTGTCTCCTTAGTGGCTCACAGCCTGAAGGTCACTCACACATCTTTAGTCATGGGAGTGGGGGGTGGGGTGGTGGTTACAACTCCTGAAACCAGGCAGAGTGGTTCCCAACAGGGTAGGGTATAGTACTGTGTTTGAATCTGTCTTTATCCCACTGTCTGGCCCTTCCTGGCTGTACTCATCAAAGCTTTTAAAAATATAAAACTGGGGACAGTATGCTTGTCATGTAGGTGCATTCAGTACTGTCCAGATTCAAGGAGGTGGTGGTAGAGTTATGAGCCAGATTCCATGTCCCACTTGTACCTGAAGCTTTTTTAGCATCTCCTCAATGCTTCTAGCTCCATTGGTAAGCTCCATCAAAGGAGCACCTTCCTCCAAATTTCTTGACTCCTGTAAATGTAGAGGACTCGTACACACTGTCATAAAATATATTATACCCTTTCTCTAACTTTTTGCCATTACCAAGACAAATAATAGAACATTTCAAACTTACAAGTCCAGAGCAGGCTTCAGTTTGATTGTGAATACGTCCTATTCATATGGGGCTCTTCTAGATGAGTCTTCTTTATGAATATCAGGGGCTCCAAAATATCAAACTGGAAAGTGTGGTCTCTTACAAGAGCCATGGACTGGCTATGAGGAGCCAACCAGTTCCAAATCTGGGCCAGCATCTTTCTCCTCAAGAGGTTCAGATGCAGGACACTGAGTCACAATCCTAGGTCCTCTAGCTTCCAGCCAGGTCTTTCAGACAGGCAGCTACTGACTGAGAATTCTGTTGGCAGGCAAGGTGTGTCTGGAGTATAGAAGCAATGTTTAACTACTACATTAACTTGCTTTAGCTGATCCCAATTTTTTAAGCTTGCCCAACATGTTGTTATAAGGCTTTACTGCTAACGTGTCAATGTCTCTCAAATCTAAACGTATATGCAAAGCAAATCTCTGCTTCTTGTTGACAAATTCTCACAAACTAAATAACAGCTTGCTTTTTAGCTCTTGCTGCATTATCTTTAAACATTTAGGTACAAGCACAGACCCTAACGCAGGTCCTGAAACAGGCCCTATAACATCCCTTTCATTTATCTTCTTCCAACAGTTGTCATACACGTCTCTGAACTGTTTTAACCCTGACTCAGGGAAGGCATGACTTCCCTGGCGCTATGCTCCTTGAAAACTATTGATGATAGCAGGACGCTTCTAGTTATGGTTCAGACACTAGCCTGATCGTTTTCCCCACAGCATGGTATTTAACAGAGGATGCCTGGTTTCAGATGTCTTTAGATATTAGTTGATAAAGGAATGATTACAAGGAAAATTCCCTATCTTTCCACTGGAGAACTGTCAGAATGTAAGTACTCAGGACTAAATTCAGAGACTCGAATTCTGTTTTTGCCACTTATCAGCCAAGTGATTTCTGACTGGTTTCTTAGGCTTTCTGAGCCTCAGTGTACTCTTTAGAAAATGAGAGTGCTTCACTAAATCAGAGCAAATAAACAGTCTTCATCACATGTGTCATTTCTGTTTGAATAGCGACAGCTACCCATAGTGCTGGATTGAGAAATATTCAAGCTCAGGCTCTGTGGGAAGGAAGATTGGAAGAGGGAAAAGGTCAGCATCCATGCTATGCCATTTATGTCTCCTGGACTAGATGATTTCTAAATCCCCCTTCATGGCAAAAACTCGACTGTACTAAAGATTTCTTCAGGACCTGGCCAGAAGCCACTGGTTCACTGGTGCATCTGTTGATGGGCCTTTTAACTAAAAAGCCATTTGGATGTATTATTTTGGAGAACACAGAAATGTCAGTCGAAGATTCTAGGTAATGCAGTGTGTCTCTTCTCAGTCACTGTACAATTCCTTCTGGGGAGGTTTATACCCTTGTCAATACACATGAAGTATAATCATATCAATTCTCCAAAGGTAAACATATCCACATGAAAACTATATTATTTAGTGTGTTAGAAATGCATATGAATTTTCTCCATAAACTTTCCCTTAATCACTGTTTAAAATACAAAACACACTTTTATACTTTGAAATATGGGGATTGATATCTGAAAAAGAATTGTATATACGTTTTAGATACATTTTTTATATCTATAGTAATATGACCACTTCTTAATTTTTGCCTTTTTTTGTTAGTGAAACATATGTACAATATGTGAAATATTTTACCCTAGGCTGTAAAGAGGAAGGGTGTAGCTAACATTTCCTTTTCAGTCTGAAAATTTACAGGAATGCACTAGCACATCTGTATGGAATTAGCAAAGCTGAGTCTATAGATTCATGTGACCCTTCAGTTCTAGTTTCTGTGCTTCTGAGATCAGCTTTTCTTCCCCTTTTAATAAAAATATGACTTGTCTACATTATGGGTAACATAATTAAACCAGGATAATGCAAACTTGTTTAAATATAAACTCTAAACCATCAAGTTGCTTCATATGTTTGCATTCACTTGTAAAATATGATCTCCCAAGATATCTTTCATTGGGCTAAACACCAAAACAAGCAAATGGATTCCGGAAAATAAAAAGACAGCGTCCTGGGATTTCGAAGTTGACAAATTAAGCGTTCCTATGTAATAAAATGATTTCATCTTGGAATCTTCTTTTGCTATTTAACTTATGGACTCTACATGGTCCAAGCTTACATTTCACATAAGTGTAAATATATTTAAGACAGATTACACTTGCTTCATTAATCATGCTATCAGACATTCAGTCCTAAACTATGTGTGTTTTTTTTTTAATGTGGCTCCCCTAGGAAATCACTCATGGTGTTAATATTTTTGACTCCTAAGGACTTGTTTACTTCAATTTTTCATTTTTTTTTTAAATTGGAGTTCCAATTTGTTAGGGCAGCATGTATGTTTGTGTACACAAGCCATTGAAAAGATTAATGCAACTTAGGAAATAGCTACAGAATACAGTGCATAAGATCATAAGCCTTGAGAAAGGACACTGGCTTAAAAAAATTTTAATAGCAAGCCATAGGTCCAAAATGACAGGTGAACTCTCATTCATCAACTTAAAAATATAATTATGGAAATGCATATATAAGGAGCAACCTGAAAGCAAATGCAAACTAATTACAGATCTATGAAAGAGTTTTATATCTAAATCATTAAGGCAGCTAGATAAGCAATATATACTAAGGAATTCAGCCAGTAAAGACAGTGTAAAGAGAATATGTTTTTAAAGTCATTTTGTTAGAGAAAAAAAGAAAAGTTATCTTCTAGGTGAAGGGATAGATGTGGAAATTTGGAGGTGAGAGTGTGGCTCTAAGGGTCCATGTCAGTGATGGACAGTGATGATAATGACGGTGACTGGACCCAGTATGTAGGACTAGCAAGAAATCCCATTTGTTTCACAGGAGTAGAAACCCCAGGCAAGGGAAGTTATCAGGTATGAGATGGGGTAGTTGCTATCTTGGAATACACGTTTGGAATTTATTTCAGAAACCGTGAAATGGATGAATATAGTGTCTGAGCTGGGAATGAAGAAGATGATTTGCCCAGTCTGGTTCTGTATAAAAGTGTGTCTATCTAAAGAGATATTTACTGTGGCATGAGGGTAGCCGAGAAGACTATGTAGGGTACCTAGTTGGGGGAAAATGAGTCTGAAACAAGGTCATAAAAATGGAGCGTTAAGAAGTTGGAAACTGCAGAGCCAGATTTAGGCTGGAGAGAGAAAAAGGAGAGAAATACTAAGGTTGTGGTTCTAGGGAAATAAATAAGGGCCTGTTTTTACATCAATTCCAAGGTCACCATGAAAATCATTACATGAAAGAAGGTCGAAATTTTCAAGACTATGGTTTTAAATGAAAAATAAATAAATAAGTCTAGGGAACAGAAGATAACCAGGTGTCCGTTCTTTTGAAACACTAAGAGAATCAAACCTCAAAAATTCTTCAGTAAAACTTTAAAAATATCAACTTAGTGATAAAGTCACTGAAAGGTATTGATACAAATAGAAGGACAATCCCTTGCTTTATATATCCAGAAAGGGATTTAAAGCAGACTTTCAAGAAGTAAGTACCAAAAGAATGAACATCCTTTACGTAGTAGCTTAGATTTCTCTTCATATGTGCAGGAGACAGTCTATATTTAAACAGGAAAATCTTATTTATGGGCTTCCTCATCCAAGAATCTTAAATATACTATTGCAATTGGCTTCAAAAATTGACTCCATAAATTGCCTAATATAGTTTAAAGATGGGAAATGTGAAACTGCAGGGCTTTACTTTTATAAGAAACGCTCACTGTTCCAGAGGGATGAAGGGAAGGGGATGGAACTAAAAGAAAATGGGAGCATGTAAAAGAAATTCAAATAAATCCATAATAACTTTAAATTTAGGGAAGAATCAAATATGTAAGTCTCTTAGTAATTTCGTATCAGTTGCATGAATTTTAGTTTTTCCTAGGGAAAAACTCTTTATTAAATTAATTGAGAAATTCCTTTGGCAGATGAGGGGAAAAAAACAAAAGCTTGCCTTTTTCTTTATTCTTTTAAAGTAAATAATGGAGTATATTTACAAGTTTTCAGAAAAATATTAAATAAATTTTCTGCATATTGTATAAATATAAGAGGCAAAAACTGGCATGAAAAAGGCATAAAAATAAAAATAATACAAGAATTAGGGTAGTGTTTTAAAGGTTTTTGTGAGATAAAAGGCTTGGCTTCTTCAAAGACATAAATTAGATGTCTTTAGAGAGTGAGAAATATTTTCAAGATGAATATTTTAGTAATACAAAAGTCAAAGCTGTAATATATATTAATACTGTAGAAGATTTATGTATCCCTAAAAATCTTATTCTTGTTTCTAGCAGATAGAGGAAGAATCTCAAATAAAGGTTTCATGTGTTCCCTTTAAAACTCTTAAAGATAAAAATCCAACAGGTAAAGCCCTGGCCAGGTGGCTCAGTTGGTTAGCATGTCTTCGCAAAATGCTATGGTCGTGGGTTCCATTTCCAGTCAGGGCACATACAAAAATCAACCAATGAATGCATAGATAAGTGGAACAAGAAATCAATGTCTCCCCCCCACCCCCACAAATTAATAAATAAAATTTAAAAAATTCAACAGGTAAATATTTAGAGAGTAATAACAGTGACTGTATTTAAATGTATGCTGATAATATAAATTATGGTTGCAAGAATTGCTCCATTTTAGGAAGTCTCTTCATATAATGTTTACCAAATAGATAAAATTTAAAAGATTATGTCTTTGAATTCAATTACAGCTTATTTTTAAAGCAGTACTCATTAAAATACATCTTTAACATAATAGAGAATATCAGCCAATTTAAAAATTTTATTTAATAGTAAAATAACAGGTCATCTTATTAAACTTTTAATTTTGCATTTGTATATTTAAATAAAGAGCAAAACTCTGATACCTGCTCTATATTGTTTTAGTGATCAGTACCATTTTAATAATATATGAAAATAATTCTAAATATTTACTTAAAAAATAAAAGCACAGAATATTTCTGTTGGAGGCAAAGCAATAGAAACTAAAACTTATTCCACAATGCCAGTATTTTAATAAATAAATAGGATTTATAAAATGATTTATAAATAATTGAAATTTATTTCATATAATAAACAGAAATTGATAACACACTGACTAATTGAAAACAGTGAAGGAATTTATTTAAAAATGGAGTTGGAGCAACAAACAAACTAGACATGCTTCTCAGAATAACTACCAAACAAATTATAGGCTGAAATACATGGTCCGGCACAAATATTGCCCCTTTTTATTACAAAATCATAAGCATATAATCTGTAACATAACAATATCACACTCAAGCACACCATATAACATTTTAGATGAAATGTTCAAATTTAAACTATAAATTATTACACCCATATTATTACCTTATCGACCACACTCAAGCAGGCATTACTTCTGCCAGACCCTGTGTACACATTTTGAGAATTTTGAGATATTGTAGAAAATGTTATTATTTAGATTTGTGTGTTTGCTTTCTTTTGCCTGTGCATTATCCAAACTGCTTCTTTTTTAGGAATTATTCCCTACTGTATGCACTTTTGGTGGGACTCCATTCTGTGCCTTCAACTACAGATGACAGATGGGTAAGTCCTGCCCTAGAGGCCGTGGGGGCTAATGCCTACACTTAGCCACTGGACCCTCGTATCCAGGAGTGAATGATATAAAGATGAAGGGGCAGATTCAAATCACTAAGGGTAGCTGCAATCATATCAAGAGGCAAAAGAGGGTCTATTTCTGTTAAAATAAAGTGGTGAAACTTCCTGCTTGAGTCTGCTTGTATCTTGAGCCTCATTCTATAATTCTTATCAAATTTGTGCACCATCCAAGTTCATTCTAAAAGATTCCCTTCCTGCTTATGATAGTCAATTTCTTCAGCTTGCAACTAATAATCATAGCTTATTTTACCATTATGCCAGGATCCAGGTAACATCATCAGGAAAAGGTAGAGGATTTTGGTGGAGATTTTCATATTATATATGAAAAGGTAGAGAATTTCATATTATATATGAAATGTCCTTTTTGTCTTTTGTTATAGTCTTTGTTTTAAAGCATATTTTTTTCCTGATGTAAGTATTGCTACCTGAGCTTTTCTTTCATTTCCTTTTGCATAAAATATCTTTTTCCCGTCCATTTACTTTCAGTCTGTGTGTATCCTTCAACATGAAGTGGGTCTCTTGTAGACAGCACATGTATAGGTCTTATTTTCTTTTCCATTCAGCCACCCTATGTCTTTTGATTAGGATATTATTGGTAGGTATGTAGTCATTGCCATTTTAGTTATTCATATTTTTTTATCTTTTCTTCTTCTTCTTAAAGAAGTCCCTTTAATATTTCTTGTAATACAAGTTTAGTGGTGATGAAGTCAGGAAAGTATTTCAACAAACAGCACTACTAGGACTGACTAGCTATGTAAAAACAAAATGAACCTAGATTCATTTCTTACATCCTACACAAAATTAAATTGAAATGAATTATAGACCAAATTATAAAAGCAAAAAGCTTTATGAAGAAAACATAGAAAAATGTCTTCATGAGCTTGGGTCAGTTAATGATTTATTAGCTAGTAATCTCTATTCATATAATAAAAAAGAAAAGATAGACTTTGACTTCATCAAAATGTAAGTCTTCTGCTCATCAAAAGACATCACTAATAAAACATACGTGAGCCTCAGGCTGGGAGAAAATATTTGCAATACCTGCATCTGATAAAGCACTTGTGCCCAGCATATACCCACAGTTCCTGCAATTCAGTAATAAAAAGAAAGAAACTAATGAAAATCAGCAAAAAACTTGAACAGGCATTTTATAAATTAGTATCTAAATGAGCACATGCAAATATGCTTAATATCCATCACTAGTCATCTAGGCAGTGCAAACGCAAATCGCAATGTATATACCACAGCATCATTAAAATGGCAAATATGAAAAGACAACACCGAATGTTGAGCATGCGATGCAATCTAAACTTTCATGTATCACTGGAGGTAGTGTAAAATAGTGTAACTAATTTAGAAATTGTCCTAGTAGTTTCTCATAAAGTTAAAAGTACTACCCTAAGATCCAGAAATTTCAGTTTCACTTAATTACTCAAGAGAAATGAAAACATAGATACATAAAAAGACATGTACCATGATGTCCATAGCAGTTTTCTTCATAATAGCTCCAAACTGGAAACAACGGAAATGTCCATCATCAGAATGGACAAACAAACTGTAATATAAACAGACAATGGAATACTCTTCAGCAATAAAAAGGAACAATCCACTAAAACATGCTACGACATGAAAAAACTCTTAAAGTTTTATGCTGAATAAAAGAATCCAGACATGAGAGAGTACAGACTGTATGGTTCAATTTATATAGAGTTCTACAATAAACAAGCTAATCTATGGTGAAAGAATGCCACACAGGGCTTGCCTCTGGGAAAGAGGAGAAATGTAGGGATTAACTGGGAAGTTGCTTAAGGGATTTTACTTAGGAGATAAAAATATTCTATATTTTAATAGATGGGGTCACAGTGGTATGTGCAATTGTCACAACTCATCAAACTTTAAACTTAAAATGTATACATTTCACAGTATATAAATTTTTCCTCCACTTACAAAGAAAAATGTATCTTGGGAGTAAGGGTGGGGTTAAGCCACAGTGAAGCTGAGTTCAGTCGTTTCTTATCACAATATTTTTGCATGATTTGATTTGTGATCATTTGTTTGTATTACTTTGATTAAAATTTATTTAAAGTACTTGTACAGACTTCTCAGTTAAGATGGTAGAATAAAAACATCTGAAACTCCCCCTTTTCCCAACCCTAATGATAGAATAACAAATAGGACCAAACTAGCCAAAATACCTTTCAAAGAAAAGGACAGAGCTTCATGACATACATTTCAAAATATGCAACAGAAAATACTGGAGAGAGAGAGTCCAAACCTCCAACACACACAGGCACACACACAAAGACAAAGAGACAGAGAGAGAGATTATGCAAGAAATGTAAATAAAAAGGCTTTTAAAATTATGCTAAGATCCTCAAACAGAGAAAGATGAAGCAATGCACAAAAATTGCATCTGCACAAGGAGAAAATATGGACATATTTCATTCAAATGTCTCCCCAAAAGTGTGGAGAGGGAAACCGGGATGAAAGGTGTTAGCCAACATGAACTATAAATTTGGAAATGTTGCCATTTAGTTGGGTAAATTATTGCTCTTAATATGAATGGTCTGGAAATGAGAAAATAGGGAAGAATGGATATTAAGAAGGCCACTAGTAATGTATGCCTCAAACAACAACTCTTACTTAGGAAAAAGCATAATTAAAGAAAAGGAAGTTTTTATGTTGTGGAAGAGCATAATAAGAACATAAACCTAGTAAAAGCAGGTAGCCTTACAGGAGAGATGCTAAACAATGGAATTGAATGAGGAGGAAAATTGCAGAGCTAAGAAATAACTTCAGAAGCAAAATTGAACCAAACAGAAAAAAAAAATGACTAAATTTAGCAACTATGTACTTGGGCGATAATTATATAATTAACAAAGAAAGAAGCTTTTAGATAACCACAATGAATGTTGAGGAAAAGAAGAATATTAAAGTAAGTGGGAAGCAAATAATAGACCGAAACAAAGATAATTTGTGTCACTGAAGTAAGGATAGCAACATACACAATGGGAAAGGTATGCAAAGGCAAAACAAAAGAAAAATTTGCAGAAACTAGTAAGAATTGAATCTGTAGGAAAATATTATATCATATTTCATGACAAGTATTATGAATGATGATATATATCAAAACATGTCTTAGGTAAGTTCATAAAACTTTTTTAAAAAGTAACGGAAGAGTTTTTCAGAGAGAAAAGTCAGGCTCAATATGTGGTAGAGGTGGGAGAGGCGCATCAGACTGGCCACACACTGATCCACAACCACATCCAATGCCATTGGATATCCACCAATAATCTACGAAGAGTGAATAAAAGTATTATGCAACCCCAAAATATTATGCCTTATGGCAAACTGAGTAATTACTCAAATATAAAGTCAATAGGTAGACATTCTCAAATAATAGACAGTTTCTAAAACAAACAAATGAATGAAGGTTGATATATATAATAGTGAACCTTTCTTACAAAAAAAAAAAAGGCAACAAAATATTTTACTCAAGTTAGAAATGATGACCTGAGAGATCATAGCACATATGGGTTAATATAAATGTGTAACAACAAAACTATTATAGGGCTCTTAATTAGAGAAGGGAAATGTTATATTGGTAAATTATAACTTATGAAAAAAAGAATAAAAACAAAATTGGGAGAAAATTTAATGTATTCATTTTCTCACCTTTCTTAGTGACAAATCAATAAATATGGTAAATAAATTTATTGACCATCAAGGTGAATAAATCAAAAAATGGTAGCATGAGTATATTATTTACACATTATAAAGGGAATTGTTAGAACTAAAAATAACATTACAACTGATAAAATCAGAAAGTGAGAAGGAGAAAAGAAGTAAGAGAAAGTGTTAAAAATCTAATCTTTCATAAGGGACATCAACGAATACTGTCTAAAGCTGCTACATCAAGAGGTTTTGGTTAGGTAAAATATACAAATTTACTAATGTTTCCATTTCCAAATTATGAGAAGTGTCTATCACATATACTTAACCCAAGCAACAGCAAGAAAAGCCACATATAAGAAGGCAGGAGACAAAGCATTAGAACACAAAAATAAAACCTAAAATTGGATGAAATTATTAAAACCAAGTATATTTGTTTGACATCAAATATAAATGAGGTATATTCACACAAAGATTATCAGATTTGATAAAAGAAAAAGAAAACCACAATATGTTGTATGTACATGAAACACCCAAAGCTAAAAGACTCCGATTATATGGAAAAATAAGACATAGGAGACAAATAATAACAAAAAGAAATATGAAGTCAAAATATTAATATCACAAAGGTTAAATCCAGAGCAAATGTTAAACAAGATGGAGGTTCACTTTATAAGTATGAGGTACACAATTTACAATGAGGAAAGAGCTGAAATAAATGTGTTCATTTATAATAAGAGATGAAAACTCTGCAAAAACCAAGAAGGAACGGACAGAAACAGTATTAATGGTAGATTTTTAACTTGGCTTTGTGGGCTTGTGACAGATCCACTACACAACAAAATAAATTATAGGGAGAATTTAATAAAATAGTTGATATATATAGGGTTGGTCAAAAAGTCTGTTGCGTTTTTCCATAAAATAAAAGACACATTTAAAAAAAATTTTTTTTTAGTTGTTGTTCAGGTACAGTTTTCTGTCTTTTACTCCCATCCCAGTCCACCCCCCTAGTGCTCCCCTCCTCACTCCCATTTCCACCCCCCCCACTTAGTTTTTGTCCATGTGTCCTTTATATTTGTTCCTGTGACCCCCTTCCCCTTAAAAGACACATTTTTCATTTTCACCAATAACTTCATTGATTTGGACCAATATGCCAGCTATCTCCTGCTATTGGCTTCATGTGCGTGGAGGCCAGGGGTGCTGCTAAACATCTCCCAATGCATAAGACTGCCCCACAGCAAAGAATTATTTGGCCAAAATGTCAATAGTACTAAGAAACTTTGCAAATCACTTTTAACATGTTCGATCAGTCACCCACCTTCTCCACATGCTGCACAGACCTTTCTTTTTTATGTTTCAATCCCATTTTTTCCTTTCTTGAAATACAAAGCATAATAGGCCGGAAATGTTGCATATCCTTTTCTATCTTCAAAATTAAAATGGCTGCACAAAAACTCATGGATTTTGAGAAGGTTTTTAAATGTAAACTGATATGACAGCTGACAAAACACAATCTAACAAAACTGTTTCGAATGAAATTAAAAACAACTGAGCACTACTAGGGCCATCGTATGGAAAAAATGAAATTTTTGGCCAATCTAGTACTTTTGCTAACAGATACACCAAACTGTGTAACTAAAAGAGTATACACCTCCTCTTTAAGCCTCCATGGAAAATTTACAAAAAACGAGGCTACACCAACAACACAAATAATTTCCAAATATCTCCATGAGTGCATGAAGAACAGACCATAATACATGGATATACTGCACTAGAATTATAAATTAATAACCATAAAGAGAAAAATTGTACAATTTTCTCTTAAATACTTCAAATTCAAAGTGAAAATAAACTTTATAAAATAAAGATAATACATCATATATCCAAAAGTTCAGAGAACACCTGCATCGGGGCTTGGACAGCACTCATGGCTTTATACATGTAAGCAATTAAAACGAAGTCTAAATAAATTAAGTATTGAACAAAAAATGTGAATAAGAACTGGAAAAGTAAACCGTGCATTTTTCAAGGAAAACATAAGGGATAAGATTATAACAGCTAAAGAAGAAATTACTGATTTGGAAAACAGAAAATCAGTAAAATTGACGAAGCCTGTAGTATGGATGAAGTCTGTGGTTATTAGGGGAAGGCAGAAGGCATGGAGAAAAGGGCAGTGGAGGAAGGCTCTCAGGAATCAGTCTGTAGCATAAAACAAACAAACAAACAAACACCTTTTCCTTACTAAGGCCTTCAAACATTTACAAAATTAGGGAACTACAGAGTCTGTACAGAAGGTATCCAGCCATATAATATGAAAAATAGAGACATTTATTGAAGAAGATACAAGCTACAATAAACATTGTACATGGGACAATGATGACTTCAAAGTAGGCACCTTGGCCTCACACAGTTCCCCCAATCGCCATTAGCTGCCCCTTCATATTTTCCAGAATCTCATCAACTGTCTAAAATCTCTTCCCTTTCAAAGGTGATTTGAGTGTTGGGAAAAGCCAGAAGTAGCAGGGCACCAAATCTGGGCTATAGGGATGCTGAGTCACCTGGGTGATTCGCCGTTTTGCCGAACTGCAGGAGACGTGAGCAGATATGTTGTGGTGATGAAGCTGACAACCACCAGTTGCCCATAGATGCAGCCTTCTGAATTATCTAAACAGTTTCCACAGAGGAATGTTCAAGGTTTACGCACAATTTGATGCAGATTCATTACTCTGCTTGCTCAGTCATTTTGCATGTGATGGCCACAGTATATATGCTCACTCAGTGGTGTCTACCACCCCACTGACTAGTACAGTGAAATTGTCATTATTCATGCATGTGCATTCCAGTCCCCTCTCCTTGACTGCCAGATTACATCCATGTTGCACAAATTGTTCTTGTTGTATTAACAATAGTTGCACTTTTCCCAGACAGACCAGTATCTGTGTATACATCCATGTATCCAATGCCACACTCTCTGGATTACTGTAGCTTTTATAGTAAATCTTCAGTATTGTGTTTATTCTTCAATATTGTGTAGACTGTTCTGGGGCTTTTCACCTCTTCATATAATCATAAATAGAAAAATCTAACCACAGAAAAATTGTACAATTTTTAGAATCAGTTTATCAATATCCACAACATAACTTGCTAGGAATTAATTTGCACCTTCTTGGCTGTATATATCAAGTCAAGAAAAACTGACATCTTAACAATTTTGAGTCTTTTTATCTATGAACAGGCAACATCTCTCCACTTATTTATATCTTCTTTTATTTCTTTCTTCAGAGTTCTATAGTTTTCCTCATACAGATCTTGTATATATTTTGTTACATTTATACATAAGAATTTCTTGGCAAAAATTCATGGATATGTAGGAAAGCAGTTTATTTGTCTGTATCGACCTTGTATCCTGCAAACTTCCTATAATTACTTATTAGTTACAGAAGTTTTTGTTGATTCTTTGGAGTTTTCTAGATAGACAATTATGTTATTGTGAACAAAGACAGTTTTAGTTCTTCCTTCCCAATTTGTGTAACTTTTATTTCTTTATCTTATTTAAGTGCAGTGTTGGACTGGTGAGAGGGGAGATCCTTGCCTTAGTCCCAGTCTTAGGGGGAAAGCATTCAGTTTCTCATCATTAAATTATGATGTTAGCTCTAGTTTTGTTTTTTTACTCTGTATCAAGTTCAGTAGTTTCCCTCTCTTCTTAGTTTATGAACAGTTTTTATCATGAATGGCTATTGCATTTTTCAAATGGTTTTTCTGCATCTATTGATAAAATCAGAAAGTATTTCCTCATACAATAGAAGGTATTTCCTCATTAATTGACTTTAACATGTTCAACCAGTATTCCATATCTGGAATAAATCTCCATGGATCACAGTGTATGATTCTTTTTATACATCACTGGATTCAATTTCCTGCTATTTTGTTGAGGGTTTCTTGCATGTATGGTCATGAAAGATGTTGGTCTGCAATTTTTTTCATGCAATTTCATTGTCTACTTTTGATATTAGAGGAATGCTGACCTCATAAAATGAGTCTAGAGAGTGTTCCCTCTACTTCTGTTTTCTGGAAGAGATTGTAGAAAAGTGATATTATTTGTTCCTTAAACATTTGGCAAAATTCCAGTAAATTTGTAGAAACCATCTGGACAGGTACTTTCTCTTTTGGAAAATATTAATTATTAACTCAATTTTTAAAAACTAAGTATAGATCTACTCAGATTACCTGTTTGTCCTTGTGTGAGACCTGGTAGTTGGTGTCTTTCAAGGCATTAGTACATTTTATTTAAGTTTTCCAGTTTGTAGCATAGAGTTGTTCATACTATCTTTTTACTATGCTTTTAATGTCCGTGGGGTAAGTAATGATGTTTTTCATTTCTGATATTAGTAATCTGTGTTCTCTCTCTGTTATCTTTTCAAAGAATTAAGCAACTTTCATTTTTAATTTCATTGATATCTGCTATAATTTTTATTTTATTTTCCTCTATTTTATACTTTGGATTTAATTTGCTCTTCTTTTTCTAGTTCCCTAATGTGAAAGCTGAGATCATCGATGTTAGGTCTCTCTCTTTTTTCTAATGTGTATGATCAATGCTATACATTTCCTTCTAAACACTTTTTCACTGCATCCTACAAATTTTGTTAAGTTGTAATTTCATTTTAACTTAGCTCAAGATATTCTTCAGTTTTTATTGAGATTTATTTTTTGACATGTGCTATTTGGAAGTGTGTTGTTTAAAATCCAAATATTTTGGGATTTTCCAGCTACTTTCCATTATTCATTTCTAGTTCAATTCCATTGCGTGATTTCTATTCTCTTGAAAATTGTTAAGGTTTGTTTTTTGGTCCAGAGTGTGGTCTATCGTGGTGAATGTTTCATGTGAACTTGAGAGGAATATGTATTCTGCTGTCATTGGTTGAAGTATTCTGTGATATCACCCAGATTCAGTTGATTTGCTGATGCTATTCTGTTCAGCTATGTCCTTAATGGTTTTCTGCCTTCTGGTTTTGGAGATTACTGATAGGGGACTATACACAGCTTTACCAATTATCAACATTTTGCATTTTATTTCATCTATTAGCTTTCTTTCTCATTTTTTTCACTCCCACAAAATAAAATGGCTTAACTTTACACTGATAGCAGATGGGTAAAAATGAGTTGAGCCCTGGCCAGTGTGGCTCAGCTGGTGGGGTATTGTCCTGCTAACCAAAACGTCACAGGTTTGATTCCCAGTCGGGTTGCAGGTTTGGTCCCTGGTCAGGGTGTGTTTCAGTGTGTACAAAAATGCAACCAATCGATGTTTCTCTCTCACACCAATGTTTCTCTCCCTCTCTTTCTTCCTCCCTTGCCCTCTTTCCAAACCCTTTAATTCTTTCCTCTCTCTTTCTAAAAAACAATGAGAAAATGTCCTCAGGTGAGGATAAAAATTTTTTTGACTGAGTTCAGCCAAATAATAAAAAACAAAAGCCTTACATATTTTTCTCAATAATACTACATTTATTAAAAGTTATAGATTCACAGAAAGTTGCAAAGAAAGTGGAGAGGCCCTAGTAAGGCTTCACAGAGTTTTCCCCAATGGCTGCTTATGTAGCTACAGTTCAGTATGAAGCACAGGAGATCAGCCTCAGCACAATGTGTATCTGCAGTTCTGTGCCAGTTGATTACACATTTGGAGCTGGGTGAACACCACTAATCACTCAGAGAACTGCTCCCCTGACAAAGATCGCCTTTGATTTATCACCCTCTATTGGTATCAACACTTTATTGGTGTAGAAACCTTACCATATGAGCCATTACCCTTCCCTATTTAAGTGTTGTAAATACAGTACAAGGTGGGGCAAAAGTAGGTTTACAGTTGTTCATATGGCAAATAATATAATAACTAATAAATAATAAGAAAAGAGTAAACTCTGCTTCACACACTCACAACTGGAAACCTACTTTTGTCCCACCCTGCATTTCCTCTACACACACTGAGGAGCACGTGAGATGGTATCACACTTTTTGCTTTGATCATCAGGCATAAATTAGAAAAGCAAGGTAAAGTCTCTCGTATTTATCCATATTTTTTATATTTGCATTTTTTGGTTTTTCTTCCTTCCTGACATTGCAAGATGCCTTCTGTTATCATTTCCACTCTGTTTAGAGAATTATTTAGCCATTATTTTGGGGTAGATCTGCTAGAAACAAAACTCCTTTGTTTCCTTCATCTGAGAATACTTGATTTTCCCCTTCATTCCTGAAGGATCTTTTCACTGGGGATAAAATTGTCCACTGATTATTCTTTTCTTTCAGCACTTGAGAAATGTGTGCCGCTTCCTGCTGGCCTCCATGCTATCTGTGAGAAGTCTTCTGTCATTCAAATTGTTTTTGCCTAAGAGTAAGGTGTCATTTTCCTTACTGCTTTCTTTGTGTTTAATTTGTGTGAGTATAGGTATATGGATTGCTTTGCGTTTATACTGTTTGGGATTCATTCATCTTCTTGAATCTGTGTGTTTGTTTCCTTTGCTAAATAGGGCAATTTTTTAGTCATTACTTCTTCAGGTAGTTTTTCAGCAGCTCTACCCTCTTTCTCTTTTTCTGAGATTCTGATGACCGAATGTTAGATTTTGTATTATAGTCTCACAGGTCCTTGAAACTCTGGTTGTTTGTTAGTTTCAATCTATTTTTTCTTTGTTGTTAGTTTGGGTAATTTTTATTATTTTACTTCAAGTTTATTAATCCTTTCCTCTGTCCTCTCCATTTTGCTTTTAATCCTATCCATTACGCTTTTAAATTTTGATTATTATATTTTTCACATCCAAAAATATTTTTTCTTTTGTTTCTTGCATGTTCACAAATGCTCATTGAGACATTTTATCATGGCTGCTTTAAAACCATTGCCAGCTAATTCTAACATCTGCGTTATCTCAGCATTGATGAGTAAGATTTTCTTTTCTCATCTAAGTTGAGATTTTCCTAGTTCATGGTATGATGAGTAATTTTCAATTATGTTTGGATATTAGACTTTGGGTCATATCTAAGTCATCTGTTTTAGCAGCCTCCTGTGACACTGTGCAGAGGGTTGGGGAGAAGTGTTGCCTTGTTACTTTTGCTAGAAGCAGTAAAAGTTCAAGTTCTGCTTCTGTTGACACACTTGGGAGCTCTATGTTATCGCTGGGCAGCTGTGGAAGTACCAACTCCCTTCTAACCTTCAGCTATACCACCCTGGCTAGAAGGGAAAGGGGTGCTTCATTACTCCTCTCCATGTGGCTCCCCGAGGCTACACAAGACACCATGGGATGGCAATGATGAAAGCCCAGACCCTCTACTCCAGCTCCTGTGGTACCATCCCAGCACATCCCAGCAGGCAGCACACTTCATTACTGTTAGTGGGAATGCAGGCTGAGGTTGTCCACTCACACCAAACTTTAGTAAGTATAGGGAAGCAGTATTAGAAAATATAACTGTGATACTATTGTCACACCTCCCCAAATTAAAAATCCATTCTTAATATCTAATAGTTTCAATCTCCCCACACCCCACAGATTGCCTCAAAAATGTAATTTCACACCTGTGTTCAAATAAAAATCCCAGATAAGCTACGAAGTTTGCATTTGGTTGTTGGACCAAATCAGTTCCCCTTTCTTTTCCTGTGTCATTTATTTGAAGAAAAATTGGTCCTGTGGTATTTCCCATGTTCTAGATCTGGTTGACTCTACTCCTGGGTATTATTTAATATGTTTCACTACCCTCCATAACTCCAAGAAATGGGTAGTTAGATGGAAATGTATGATTACACTCAGGTTCATTTTTTTGACATATTTTATAGGCAGTTCTGTGTGCCTTCTCTTGCACCACTTAACTAGACACATAATATCTGGATGTCCTGCTTTTCAGAAATTGACAATTAACCAGTAGGTTCTGGTGGTAACAGCTTGAATCACTCATTGAAAAGTTCCACATTGAATGTTCACTTAGTGCAGGATTTCTCAGGTGCATTGATGTGTTAGACCAGATAATACTCGGTTAGAGGGGACTGTCTTATGTATGGGACTGTTCTAGGGGGCTGTGCACTGTAGGATATTTAGCAGCATCCCTGATAACCTCAACCTTCTCACCCACCCTCCCACATACTGTCTTGTTGTGACAATAAAAATCTCACCAGATATTATCTAATGTTCTCCAGGGAGAAAATAGCACCCAGTTGAGAATTCATAACTTAATGGTTTTAGCAGTCATTGACAACTGTTGCCTTGTGTCCATTATTTTGTTAGACTGTGCAAAGTCATGATTTTTCTAATTGTTATTTCAGCGTTTACAACTGTGTTTTTAAAAAAAGTAATACCTTCTCTGAGTCTGTCTAGCAAAGGCAGGATACATGTTTGACTATTTTGTTTATTAGTGTTTCTAGTATCCTAACTACTTCCGGGAGTGACCAATTAAACTTTGTTTGAAGTATCATTTGGAACTCTTGAATATTTACACATTTCATATATTTCAATCCTTGGCAGCGCTTTTTTTTTTTTTTTTTTGATGTTTACGTTTTCCCATCTTTAGTTAGTGGGATCTTTTTCAAGTTAGCTCCAGTTTTCTTTCGACATGACCCCGATTGTCAACAATTTCCTTGCTTTCAAGTATAACAGGGTAGATCGTCCAGACCCATCTTACATGTTTTCTGTCCTGGCCCTGAAATTGGACTCTCAAGGAGCCCTCGTTCCTTCTGCTGGGAAATGGTATTTAGGCACCATAGTCTGGGCACAATAGGTGTTTACTATTGTTGGGTTATCACTACTTTCAGATCTTTCCAATGTGTAGGACCAGGAAATGCATAATTTTTGAAAGATAAAGTTAAGTTCTGATTCCATATTAGCATTTTAACTCAATTTAAGCTTGCAATGTTTTAATTTTTTATTTAACTTCTTTTAATTATGGGAAATCATGGTTTCTAATATCCATTTTTCTCTCCCTCCGACCTTTTCTCTCTTTCTCATCCCACTCCCTCTCTCACGCATTACTTCCATTGAATGCAATTTCAGACTTCTTTGTGATTCATTTCATTCTTAGGTTATATCTTACTAAGGATGTACAGTCAAAATATTGTATTTAAATATCACTTTAATTATTCTCTCCAGTTTGCCACCAATGTGATAGGTTCATTTGTTTTAGTTTTCAATTTTAGGTGTTGCCCTTTTTAAATTTAATTTTTTAATTACATAAAATATATACAGTTTCAAAGTTGGAACAATAAAACAAATGTGTTTAGAAATGTATAGCTTCCATCATTGTGTCTTCCTCCATACCCTCTCCATTCTCTAAGATAATCATTTTTATTAGATTTGGTTTATGCTTCTAGTATTAAAACACACACATGCACACACCAAATGGTAGCATACAATTTATAATATCTGGAACCTTGAATAAATTTTTTTATTGTGATAAAATATACATAACATAAAAATTACCATTTTAACCACATTTAAACATATAGTTCAGTGGCATTAAGTACATTCATAATTTTGTGCAACCATTATCACAGTTAATTTCTATAATTTTTTCATCCTCCTCAATGGAAACTCTGTACCCACTAAACAATACTTCTTCATTCCATTCTCCCCCTGCCCCACCATTGGAAACCTTTATCCTTCTTTTGGCCTCAATGGACTTGCCTATTCTATCTTCACCTTGATTTTTTCATTGAATTGTATATTCTAGAGATCATTCTAGAGATCAGCTCATAGGAGTATACAGAAATCCTCATTGATTTTTATAGCTATATAATATTCCATCGAACGGATTAAGCTATGTATATGCAGCCAGTTCCTCATTGATGGGAAATCTGTATTCCTAGTCTTTTGCTATTACTAACAGTACTGCGGTGAACAAATGTATTTATCATTTCATTTTTTGTCTGTATATCTTTTAAATAGATTTCTAAAAGTGGAATTGCCGAGTCAAAGGATAAGTGCATATGTAGTTTTAGAACATTTGGATTTGATGTGGTAGGAATGAACCATGAGGCCATTTAAATATTAAGTGAGAAGCCATTTAACAGGATTACATGTTTTCAAGAATATGATTGAAACACTAACCCAGGGGATAGTTATGTTATTTAGCTCTTTTAGTTAAAACAATTTCATTTTTTGAAACACACTGCATGACAAATACTTTTCTTGCTGTCTTTAATTTCTTTGTATTTAAACAAATTGATGTCCCACATGAAATTATGTGACTTCTACTTTTTCTTATGTATTATGAGAATGCTGTAAGAAGGGATACTACCTCAAGACTTTGTCAGACTACACTGGGAAAATAACGCGGGAGTTCTGCCAACTCTCAGAGAATTTTGGCTGCCAAATTGCACATCTGGGCAATTCGGGCCAGGAAAAAAAAATTGTATACATATCTTTAAAGTAAGGTTCTTTGGCCTGAATAATCCAGACATTGCTCTCTGGTACTGTTTCCTAAACTGTGCTTGGATGGCAGTCCTAGTTTTCAGGGGTGTTGATTTTTAATTATGAAAAGCCGTGGAAGGAGAGACTACTAGGGTTTCGCATAGACCTCATAAAAGGTGGGGCACCTCCCAAAGGCGGGTGAGTGCAGAGGCGGCTCTAAGGGTTCAGAGGGCAAGTCGCCAGCCTGGATGCACCAATTGCTAGGGTTTAATAATTAATCGGGAGTCCAAGCCATGAAGCAAGGATATGCCCCAAGACCCATTTACCCGCCCCGCGTCCCCCAACCCACCACCCCTTCCACTCCCTCCCTTCCACACACTTCAGTTGTCGCAGCTCTGCTCTGGCTGCAGAGCCGGGCGAAGCCCTGCCAGGGGTCACCCTGGAGCACACCCCTGCCCCGACTCCCTGGGACCGCGGCGCCGGCACTCTGCCGAGGCCCCCCGCGGCCGCGTGTGCTCCCTCTCGTTGGAGGGCGCCTTTTAATCTGGAAACGCCCAGCCCCGCTCCCGGTGGGGAGGTGGGAGTAGGAGGGCGATGGGGAAGGCCTGGCCTTCTCGGGTGGAGGCTGCAGCCAACTCCCGCGCGAGTCTCTGTTCTTGCTTGGCTGCGAATTCACGCACCCCGGGTCTGGGTCCGGGTCTCGCATGAAATTATGTGACTCCAACTTTTTCGGGAGGAACAGCTCTCATTCTCAAACTTGTGGCGTGTGCTGGGTGGGTTGGTTCAACTGTGGACCTAGCGAACGAGGCACTTTTAGTTAGAGACCCCGGTCCCCGGTCCGCGGCCCTGCGAGGGCGGAGGGGGAGGGGAAGGGGCTGCTGCCTCCGTTCCCAAATCCGGTCCCTAACCGCCCCCTCCCCCGTCGTCTGCTCGCTTTGTACAGGCAGTCAAAACAGAACTAGCGGCCAATTGAGGGGGACGGGAAGCAAAGCCGACTGCAGCCTCGCCCCCTCCAGCCGGCCCCCCGTCCTCCCTCCCCTTTCCCACTTCTCTCCTTGCCCTAACCTCGCCCCCATCCCCCGCTCATTTCCTCTCGCACCCGGGCTCGCCGACCCCTCTTTCCAAGCCCCTGTTGCAGCCCTGGCATTCCTCTCCGGCTTGCCCCCTTTCCCCGCAATCCCAGTCCTCTCCCCTCGCGTCAT
>PVKM010002109.1:56531-68460 GCA_004027735.1 Carollia perspicillata | reverse complement strand
GAGGGGATAAAAGTGCCAACACAAACACATGGTGAAAGTTGCTGAATTTTTGGAAGACTCTCTACAGGAACTCTGAGGTAGGTTATACAACCTAGGTATGTGCCCTGACTGGGAATTGAACCGCTGACCCTTTGATTCACAGGCCGGTGCTCAACCACTGAGCCACACCAGCCAGGGCAGTTAGTGGGTGTTTTACAAACTCTCACAGCACACAGGTGTGCGCCTCTTACAGCACACTGGCTGAAAACCACTGCGTTACACAGTTTGGGGGAGAGGTATAAAATACTGGATTCCCGTGGTTTCTTTAGAAGTTTTTTGTGGTTTAAAAAAAGCAGTTAAGAAGCCCCCATCCCCAAAAAAGGGAAGAAAAGAAAGAAAAAAAAAGAACTCAATAGTTAATTACAAAGACTCAAGAGAGCTTACTTGTTCTGTTTCAAAGATGTCTCGAAGATGTTCGAGGCCGAGGCTTTTTAGAAACTGACTGATATTCATGTCGAGACCTGCAACTAAAACAGACATAAAGTTTCTCAGCAAAGCGTTTATCAATCTAAAGGAAGTTCCAGTATTTTTTAAAGCCATGGCTCTCTGACATCCCTGGCCATGCAGATGATTTTACATAGCACAAAATAATCCTAAATTTCATTCAGACACTCTGAGTTATCTCTGAATTTGGTTGAGAAGTAAAAGCAGTTTAGCAAATCAGCAGTATTTGTATTAATTTTAATATAATAGAGCATAATGTAATGCTTTTAGTAAATGAAATATTTAGTAGATATAAAATTCCAAATTGACCAGCTACCATTTCAGTTTTCACTCCTTAAATAATCTCTGCTTTTCCCTGATACGTTTCAGTAATACGGCTTGCTCAGCAGCTCAGAAAGGCACTGTGATTTGAAATGGATGTACCGAGATAAACATAAGTAAGAACAATGCAGGTACCAAGACATTTATTCCACGAAGACATATTTCTTGTAAGCTGTTGTGTAAACGACAACTTATAAATAGTCAAGATATCTGTGAGTGAGGTGTTCAATGATTACTAATAAAAAAATCAATCTGTGAATTAAAAAGAAACCAAAAGACGAGAACCAAACAAGCATTCTCGGGGTGTACTCACCTTCTCCTTCCTTCCTTTCTGTGCCCGCGGCGCCGTCCCCCGTGTTGGACGCACCCCCCACTGCCAGTTCTGCTAATGGGACAGTGAGGTTATCTATGCTGCTGGCGGCCGACAGGCAGGACGGGGTGGACGCTGGTGAGATGAGCGAGGCACTCACTACGGTGGCCTGAGGTTTGAAACAGGTAGGCAAGGCCTCTGGGGGCATGGCGTCTATCAGCAAGGCTCTGATGTCGTCAGCCTACAAAGGACATAAAAAGCACAGAAATGCTGCATCTTAAAGTTGTAAGTTTTCCACTAAAGACCAAGTACCTTGTGGATTCTTTCTTTAATAAGGGCCTCATTATCCTATTCGTTTTCATAATTTCTTCCTCTTTCCTTCTCTCATCCAAAAGGGCCAGTAGTTTCAGTAGGCAGAACTGGAAAAACTATTAATTACATGATATTTCCGCTTCTGAACAGCTGACATCAGGCTGGGTGACTAGTAAAGAGCACTCTACTACGTGCTTGAAATTTGCTGAGTAGACAGTGTTTTCTCCAGACACACACAAAGAGTTAATTAACTATGAGGAAAAATCCAGCAATGTGGACTATGTTAATTCCTGAGAATGCTTTTTTAAGACTAAGTGAGCCCTGGCTGGTGTAGCTCAGTGGATTGAGCACGAGCCTGCAAAGCAAAGGTTAGCTGGTTCGATTCCCAGTCAGGGCACATGCCTGGGTTGTGGGCCAGGTCCCCAGTAGGGGGTGCATGAGAGGCAACCACACATTGATGTTTCTCTTCTCTCCCTCTCTCCTTCCCTTCTCCTCTAAAGGTAAATAAATAAAATCTTAAAAAAAAAAGACTAAGTGAAAAGTATACATGAAGTTGTTCAGATTACATGTGCATTTGAAGGATATGTAAGTTAATAAAGATGCGAAGAGTTAAGAAATAAAAGATTTCACCTTTCATTAAAAAAAGTGCATTTCAAAGCCCTGACTTTGGATCTCTCCCTTAGAAGTAGTTCCCACATTTATTTACTATGTCTGTTTATGCTTAAACAACAGTAATTTTTGTCCAGCTGCTGCCCAGAAGTTGATTTTATCGACTCTCTCAAAGCCTCAGGGAAATTATCATGAGCAACAGCTGCCCTGGCCCTGACCAGGGAGGCTCCGTAGGTTGGGGTCATCCTGCAAAGCGATACCTTGCAGGTTCGATTCCGGGATCAGGGCACATACAAGAAGCAACTGATGAATGCACAAATAAGGGGAACAACAAATCAGTGTTTCTCTCTCTCTTTCTTTCTCTAAAATCAATAAATTAAAAAAAGATTTCAGCCCTGGCTGGTGTAGCTCAGTGGATTGAGCACGGGCCTGTGAAGTGAAGGGTCCCTGGTTTGATTCCCAGTCAGGGCACATGCCTGGGTTGCGGGCCAGGTTCCCAGTGGGGGACACATGAGAGGCAACCACACATTGATGTTTCTCTCCCTCTCTTTCTCCTTCCCTTTCCCTCTCTCTAAAAAATAAAGAAAGAAAATATTTTTTAAAAGTTTCCAGAAGGAAGTTAGCTTGTTCTTATTCTAAGTGAAATATGCATGACTAAAGGTAAACCCGCTAAGCCCTGGAATTTCATGTCATCTCTGGAAGCGTAACGAGCGAGTGTGAGGATTCCGAAATGAGGACTTACTGTTGCCAGATCTAAAGGTGTCTGACCTTCTTGGTTCTTCATGGTGGGATCTGCTCCATGTGCCAGCAGGAGGGCACACAACTGGGTCCTCCCTTTCTGGGCCGCTTCGTGAAGAGGGGTAAACGCCCACTTGTCCGTTGCATTCACACACGTGTTGTATTTTATCAACAATGCTGCTATGTCCACGTGCTGAAGAAGAGGAGAAGGAGGTGAAGAGTTAAAGAAAGATTATCTGGTAAGGCTCCATCGTACACACTGGCCTCTGTTTAACGTTTCATTCTCCCCGTATCTCTATTTCCGTCCTTAACAGAACCTTCTTGTATGAAAGAGCATTTACCAACCCCTCTCCCTGTATTTCGGACTCTGTCTTTCCTGGCCTCCTCCGACATCAGTTCCACAATGATTCTTTTACCCCCAATTCTAATTCTTCATGGGACCATTTGAAATTTCTTCTTTAGCTAACATATCGGGCCCATCTTAGAAATAAACATCTCTCTCCTAACCAACTGCAATCTGCTCTGTTTGTTGAAACACCATCTCGAAGCTTCTGGATGTTCTTTTACTCAGCCTTTGGGAAAGCAACTTAACACGACAAAACCACATTTGTCAAAAATTAGTCTCTCGTGTCTAAAATGCCTTAGAGGCTGAAGGAATGTCAGCAGCAGACACATTAACTAATAATCTGGGCATGAGACGATGGGCTCTTCTGTCAGCTGTGAACGGGGTGGTTAGAGAAGACGGAAAAAGAAGAGCAGAATCGGGGAAATTCTGAAGGGAAAAAATACTCGGTTTTAGAAAGACAGATGAACCACACAGGAAGAAAAGAAGAAGCGTCAAGGACGACTGCTTCTGGAGAAAATCTGTGAGTGGGCATGAAGCTGCGACAAGGACAAGGCTCACCCGGGGCTGGGGGCTGTGGTCTGTGGGGCGCGGCACCCGAGGCGCGAGCTCTGTGGGTGTCCGACCCAGAGGGCTGGAGGGCAAGTCCAAGGGCACCAATGACGTACGCACGTGCTCTCTCACCCACCCGTCCGCCACCCAAACATTCACCGAACGCCTACTAAGTGCCTGGCACGAGAGAGAGGACCTCGAGGGCAATGACAAAATGGAACACTGAGCTGAAAGTTGTAGGAGCTATTTGATGAATGAGCTCATTAAGAAAAGGGATACAGCGATAATCGCGAGGGGAATACAACTGTGCAAACAATGTTTGGGGAACGGAGAAGACAAACGGGGCAATAAGAATGGGAGAGGAACTGAAAAGAGGCAGGACTGCTGGAGACCAATGCAGGAGAGAGCTCCAGGAGGGGAGGTTCTCTCACATGACAGCGAAAGGTTTCAGCTTCTTTCCAGGAGTTCTTCTAAGTAAGCTTGAGACAAGTGATTATGCACAGGTAAAACTGATACATGGTTAGGCTTTTGAAAATAATAAAAATAAACTTTATTCTTACATACCCATTTAGGGATGCTAGCTGGATTACCACTAAAGCATTTCTGAAATCCATTTCAACTCCAGTATTCTATAATTTTTGTGCAATCGGCACACTGGTGTTCTTTATGGATACATTTCCTGGCATGACTTGATTACTGTTTATAACTCGGAAGCACATTATCTGTTGAGAATAAATGTCCAACTCATGCTGTTGCTCAACTGCAGTATATCGAGGTATCTGAGGCTGACTTTCATGAGAATGGGAAAAGAAGTGAAGGGACAGACACAGGCCCCAGGACGGGGTTTAGGGCATGTTTCTCCATATTTTCCTCAAGATAGTCTTGGCTTTCTTGAAGATACTCGCTTCAAATAGAAAAGGCACTTTTTTTTCCTGAGGCACTACTGAAGTTTTTTTTTTAATATACCATACAAATACTTATCCATTTTAAGAAAGGTAATTTCAGAAAACAAAGAAAAGGAACTTATTTGAAAATACAAATCAGACAACTTCTAATAAAGCTTCCATATTTACTTTGACAACATAAAGACAAAAAAAGTATAATCAGACTAGGGTTTCTGAGAACAGGATATGTTTTATGATCATTTTGGGAGTACGAATGATGTCATCATCACAAAACTGATCTTAACAGAAAGATAAAAAGAGGCACTGTCTAAGGTACTATAGCAACATCACTTAAAACAAAACAAAGCCCCCTAATTTATCTTCCTTATTCAAAGGATATATGTTGAAAAAGAATAGCAGTTTTTGGTAAACCCCAAAGCATGGAATAATTTCAAGCTTTTCCACTTACAGGCTATTTAAATTGTGTTTCTGATGATTAATTTTATTCTGCTCTCATGTGTATTGGCAGGATAATATAATTTAGCAGCCTAATTTGCATAGGCTTCCAAACTTAGACAGTCCAAAGAAAATTGTGTGTGTGTGTGTCAAATGAATGGCATATATGGTACGTATTAGTAAACTTTCTTTACACTAACTTTACAGTTCATGCTGGGAGTGATGTTACATGCTTTTTAAAACCTGCCGACAAACATCTGAACAATCAATAAACCAAAAGGAGTATATTACTACCCAACTACACTACAAACACAATTCTTCAGTCTTTTGAATGTCTACCCCACTGGGGCAAAAACAGAAATGGAAACTGAAGGCTGACACGTGCGATAAACGAGCCACAGCTCAGTCCTTCACCACAGACAAGGGCCACAGGCTGGACGGAAGGTACAGAAACGGAACTGAACGTTTGGAACGTTTCCAGGGGAAGGTGGTGCCAGAATCCCGCTGCAGCATAGATGCTTTGAATGACAAATACAATGTAACAAGGTCAGAGGGCCCTGATCTAATTTAAGAAAGGTGGGAAGCAGGGAGAAGAGAAACATGCTCAGTTTTTGCAAGGAGCACGGGAGCATGGGGATATTCTCATTATCAAGGGCAAGGAAGACAAGAGTAAGAGAATGTAAAAATCACAGAGACTCACTTTTATTTATCGTTTGCCAGGCTTTGGGAAATCTAGAAACTGCCCCATCAATAGTGATTACAACTGTGAGAACCCCTGGGACATACGATCTGGCACCTGCAGGTTTTTACAAATAGGGACTGAGTGGATGAACAGATGAGCATGGGAGCGTGCGTTCAGGCGATTCCCGTGTGACTGCTTCGGCCTGAAGCGGGCCTTGGCGACCCCGTGCGCCCCTGCGGTCAGTCTCAACAAGCAGCGTCGGGGCAGTCAATACGCTCCTCCGCCTCCCTCCGCTGACGGCCAGCTACAGTGCTTTATAAGAGAACGAACGCCTGGACTTTTGCCGTGGGGTTTTAGCCGGTCAATTCAAATTCTATGAAGCCACATACTTGTATACCAATAGCTTAACCAATTACTTTATTATTTAAAAAATACTGATGGTAAATGTAAGCAACCACAATTTTCATGCCTAAAAGGAGCATCCTGGCTTTTACAGTTTCTAAAATCTACTTGAGGTAGAATACTATCTGCATCAATAAGCATCAACTGAGCAGCTATTAATCCATCTATGATCTTGCTACATAATGTTGAAGACTAAAAAGCTATACAAAGCGTGCTCCTTGGCTAAAAAGATAGTTACGCTTACCCGGGAAGGCTAGAAAACACTCTGAACAGAAGAATTGTAACTGTGCTAAATGATGCTGCTGGTTAGATGATCTACTCCCTTTGTGCGTAGTATACTCTTAACAAAGCAGAACATGTCAGGGAAGTTTTCTAGACTTGAACTGTAGCATGCTCACCCCATAGGACGCTGCGTTATGAAGAGGAATTAGGCCGCCTTTATCTTGTGCATTAACATCTGCTCCATGCTCTAGAAGGTATTCAGCGACTTCCAGGTTGTTGTAGCCAGCTAATAGTGTGAAAAAAGGCAAACACGTCAGCTTAAGAGGAAAAAAAGTGTACATAAATAATAAGGACTGGAAAAATGTTGAAGTTTTACTACTTCTTGCTGTAAAAGCTAATACTATTATTACATGATTAAGAGCCTTTACAATAAGAAGTTACATGAAATGATGTCAGCGAAAACGCTTTACTAAGGAATCCTCTGCAGGGTCGGCATTTCTTTCGTCTCCTGGCAATCTGCGCCAGGCACAGAGGCACGGACGAGGCTCGGCCGAGCTGGGGACGCTCACCCGCCAGGTGCAGAGGGGTTGAGTTTCTGCCCTGGGTGTCTCTGCAGTTGATGTTCTCCGGGGTGCAGAGCTTCTGCACTCTGGCCAGGCAGCCCTTCTTGGCAGCATCCAACAAGGCAGCATCTCCTCTCAGCAAGTCCTGAATGTCTGTGTCGCCTTCTTTGACCAAATCTAAGGGTGTGTTTCCGTCTCTGTTCTTTTTAGTTGGATCTGCTCCATGCTGCCAAGAAAAACCAAACGCGGTTTGTATTTTCTGTAGTATCTTCTTTCAGGTTTGTTTACTTTTAACTTCACCTATCCAAGGAAGGTATTTATTCTACATGCATTGCGAGCAGAGGCAATATCCTGTTTCATTTTGCCAGTTCCCTACTTAGCAGTGCGCTGGAGGAGCGGGCCAACTCCTTCCCAAGCCTCCGGACCACGGGTGACGACGGTGCAAAGGGGAACAGTGCTGAGTCCCTTTCCCTTTTCGTCTCCCACACTGTCCCAGACTCCAAGCTTTGAAAGGTGTCTCTGAGGACATCTTTTCCTTTAAGAATGGGATGGATGTTAATTTTGACCAGATTTTGATTATATAAAGATATTCAGGGAATACCATGAAAAATTATGAAAATATCATGAAAAAGAACGGAGAGGAGGGAAACACACAGGTAGGAAAAGTACCTGATTTTCAATGCAAATGGAAGTTTGGTAATTTTAAAATATTTTCATTTTAAGCCTTAACACCTATCATGAAATCAGGTATAAATGTATTAACGATTAATTTGACTCTAACAGCTCACATATACTATGAAATTAAGTAAATCAAAGTCAAGAATCTTTCTTATGGGCTGGTCTCCTACTGGCCCACTGAAGAAAGCTGTCCGATGTCAAGTGAGACAGGGCGTTCACAGGGACTTGCACGTTATTTCTGACTGACCAATGATACCAAAAATGACCATCAAACACAGTGCTACTCTCAAGACTCTTCAGAACATATCTGATACCATAAAAGATGGAATAAGAATTTTATTTATATTTAACCAGGACAAGATTTTCTCTGGTTAAAAAAAAAAGAAGGGAAAAACTACAAATGTAGATACATGTCTGGTCATTTTTCACATCCTTAAAAAACACACACACAAAATTACTGAGCTACTTTCATATGACTACCGGTTTCTACTATTTCATGTGTATCCCCAAAATTTATATGTGTAACTACTGAGAGATACCTACATTTTAATAAAAACCTGATATTAAAGTTTTCGTAAGATATGTATTTAAATAATGTCTAATAAGGAGAAACGAGTTTGTTAACAACAACAGAGTAGCCAGTAAAAAATAAAATAAAAGTTGGTCAAAAAACTCGTTTCCCTTCTATAAATGTTTTCTAATATTAGTACTCTAAGTATTAGGTAAGCAATGCAAGGTAATTCAGCTCTCTCCCAAACCTCCCTTGATGGGCTGTGATTACCTGGAATCAGATGGTCCCGAGAGGCACTTCGGGCACCACTCAGAGCTGTGCAAACACCACGGCATCGCACTTCAACGTCCCCCAAAGTGCGAAATGGAAGCATCTCTACAGCACTTACTGTACTTCACAGAATAATTTACTTTGATGTAATTTTACATGCTAACCAAAAGTAAATATAATTACTTTATACTTTAAAAATTTTAAAGTATAATTACATACTTTTAAAAGGAGCTTGCAGATTTCGTATTTTCCTTTAGCTGCCGCCTCATGCAGAGGGGTGAATTTCCATAAGTCCGCCACGTTGACAGATGCCCCGTGCCTCACCAGAAGCTCCGCCACCTCGTAGTGTCCGTATGAACACGCGTTATGGAGGGGCACCAAGCCACTGAACACAAGAAAATGACTTTTAAGACATAACAAATCTTTGAGTTAAAATGATGCCTATGATAAAAATAATGTAACTCTTCTATGGCATTGAGTATACTGAAGACTCACTTAAAAAGAAAAAAGAAATTAATTGGTCTTTAGGACATGGTCATCCATTTCCAAATAGGATCAAGACTTTCAAAAATGTCCCTTTCGATATAAGGACTTTGCATAGTTTCTTGGTGATAGATATAAATTTCACAGCAATCCTTACCCTTAAAATACATGTATCCTTAACACACACACACACACACACACACACACACACACACACACACGAAAAGATTCCATCACAATACTTTTAATTCAGGTTTCACTCTGGCAATAAAAAGTAACAGTACAAAATGATTTCTGGAATAATTAAACAATAATTTAGTTTATCATCTCTCAGACTTTCTTCCATTTGGGCTTTCCTAATGAAAACTGTATGCCTATAAAGTGCACAAGGTAATTTAGCTTATTTATTTAGGCAAGTTCTACTTTTCTTTTTAACGGTTTCTGGGAAAAGGTTTAAATATTTAGTTGCCATGCAACGAAAACTCAAAATCCAAGTAATACCGGCTTCAGTGTTCGGTAGGGAAAATAATGGCATCGCCCATAAACTCCAGTCAGATGAGCAAACCTAGCTGCCTCCTTATGAGCACACTATTCTGAGGTGACCCTAAATTCTGATGGGAAGGCAGCTGACAGTCTAAAGGGACCAAAAATGTGCCCATAAAAAAGGTGCATCAAAAAGATGAGTTTAATTTGCACTTAAGACATGGCAAAAACCAGGTATGGGAGCCTTTTTATTTGGAGATCAGTGCTTTTTACAAAAACCTTTGAAATAAAAATACTAACTGCTAAAATGGGCAATAGAAAAAAATGTTGGTTGTTCTCCAAGGAACTACCATACTTTAAAAGAGCTAGTGATACTATTATTGAATACGCATGTCTGATATGTCCCTTTTAAAAGATAAATAAATTCATAACTGTTAACTGTTAACTGAAGTCTAAGTGGTATGGTTTAATTCTATAGTACTCTGGTATATAGTTGTAGTTGTACACAAAGGTGCTTACTTATTTATATTTTGGGAGCTGATATGAAATTAACTTAGAATATGGAAACTCATTTCAATTAAACTTCCTTCTTGCATTTCTAAATAGCTTCCATGGTTGCTTTAAAAACTGTCCAGATGAAGAGAAATAATTTAGTGCACTAACATAAAGAATATGTGAACTAGTAAAAAATAAAATTATGTTTTTATTAATACTAAAGACTTTGGGATGGAAGGCTTCTTTTTGGAAGAGATTATACATTTTTAATAGCAAAACAAGAAATAAACAATAAATTATAAACTGTATAAACACATTCATACATTGCAATAAAATACTATATACAGGCATTAAAAGGATGAGATAAACTATTAAGTACTAATACGGAAGGGCATTCAAGATCTGTTACTGGGTGAAAAAGCAAATTGCAAAGCAGCTGCCTGGAACGGCACCATCCTTTATGGTAACAATCACCCCACCCCCAGCAGCACACACACTGCTACATGCACTTGAAAAATCGGGAGGATTACGACACAATTTTAGTGTTGTAAGCTCTAGGAGGTGAATTTTCACACATTTCTAGAATGTTTTAATTTATGCTTTAAACTTCAGAAAACTTGCATTACTTTTTAAATAGGAAAACATTAAGACTTCAAAATATTAAAATAATTTTTTTAAGTCTCAAAATAACGAACCCAAACGGCTGAATCCCACACATACCCTTTGTCTTTGGCGTGGACATCGGCACCGTGGTGCAGAAGGTACTCCACAACGGACACCCGATTATAGCCTGCCGCAAAGTGCAAGGGTGTAGAATGCCGGCCTTCTAAATCTCTGCAATTCACATTTTGAGGGCTGCAAAGTTGCTTTTATGGCACATACACACAGACAAACACAAGATGGACATTAATACTTATTCACTGATTTTGCTTCAAAGTACTGCAGGTATCCTGGATAACTTGTGATTTTCTAATGAGTATTTATTTCCAAAGACTAGATGATACAAGGGATGTTTAAAAATCAGCACTATGCTTGGTTTTACAGTGTCTAGAAATAAGTCTTACTGTTCATAGAACAACTGAGTCTTTTCCATCATTTCCTGGCCAAAATCCTAAACAAAAAGAAAAGCCCACAGTAAGGCAAGCAGTGCTGGGCAACCGCTGCCTCCCCTCTTCATCTTTCCAGGGCTGCCCTTTCTGAGACAGCCTGTCACCTTGGCCATTCTTCACTCAAGTAAGAGCAACCCTGGTTGACTGCAGAATAACCCCGGGTTCGGGTTCGTGTCTCCTCTGAGGTGCAAGCAAAAAGGCTCTGGGAAAATCATAATGATTTTTCTTGGGCCACCCACTTGGCCCGCTGATCAGTCCACAGTGCTTTATGGGGCCTTTGGGCGATGTCTGTCTAACTCTGCTAGGCAAACTGAGTATAATCCTTTTCTAGTTTTCACTTTTCTTCCATCCCCTTCAGTGATGCCCTCCAAATTTCTCCCGTCTCCTCTTCTCCTTTTGAAAGTTACCATTTCAGCACAAGCTCCAATCTTTTTGATTACAGGCAGTAGGAACCAAAGTAAGGACTGACAAGACGCATCATCAGTGGTGACAGGTGAATTACAAAAATGTTGGAACGACAATTTACAATCTATAAAAATTTCACATTCCATCAGTGAATAACCATCTAGCGGAGAAGTGGATCATTATCTCTGTTTTACAGATAAATAAACCGAGGCTCAGCAAGGTTAGGTGAAATTCCTCTTCACAGAACTTGTGCAGGACGGCATGGAGACCTGGACCCTGGTTCCCTGATTATCAGTCTCCCGATCTTTTTCCTGCATGGCTGGTTTCAAACCTAAGAACCTGTTTCTACTGATATACTCAGCAGGGTAAAAACAGGACTTTCCAGGTGGCATAATATTTACATGACAGAAACAAGTCTGGGTGATGTAAGGGAGGGCCTGGAACTCTATCAACTCTGTGTGGAAAAGCACCAGACTCTACACTCGGAAGAACCGCTACCATCAGGCCGGGTCAAATCTCTTATCTTTTCACAACAAGCGAGTCTGTGGCTATGTTAATACATACAATAGAGAATCAAACAAATAAAAGAGAAATGATAAATTAATACATAAACTAGAA
>PVKM010002109.1:0-56431 GCA_004027735.1 Carollia perspicillata | reverse complement strand
TTCAAACCTGCTCCTTAGCAAACAGCCTTTTCTCCTAATATCATATTTCTGGTAAGTCCTAAAGCCTCTAGGAAAAGAGTATTTTCAGGCTTAATCCTCAATTAATTTGTGCTATGTTTTTTCCTACCACTGTGATTCCATTAAAAAAAAAAGTTGGCCTTTATTGTGAAGAGACTGCTTCGGAAACGGGAAAGGTACAGCCCATTCATGGCCTGCTACATACAAAAGCCATGGAACTGTGCTACTTTATTAATGTGATAATGGGCACATGGAGCAATTCGAGTGCTGAGACTGCCATGCTGTGACTCGGAAAAGGAGTCCTAATCATTCTTACATTTAAAGATTTTCTTCTATTAGGATACACTTAAAATGACAGAAGTATTTTTAAGAAAAAATACATAATTTCAGATCTACGAGAACCTGAACATTTCTCCCCAGTGGCTATTACACCTGATATTATTATTTTTCTTTAAATAACTCTGAAGTTACTATACATGAAAGAGAGGTTGGTAGTGACCACATAGTAAAATAAAAATAAAATTTCTAGGATGCAGAGCTTAGAAAGTGTTTACTGTCATTTCAAATAGTATACATCATCAAGAATGCTAAAATTAGTTTCCTAAAAATCACAAAAATAAGTTTGCTTAATAAATGACAAAGTTCAGTCTGTAAAAAATAATCTGGTATGACTTCCAATACAGATATTGTAATTGGCCTTTCTTTAAAAAATAAAACATAAAAAGAAATATAAACAAAACCAAAATCCATATCCCTTTCTGCTATTTTCATCCACATATGAATGATTGTAGATGGGAAGTGTGTGTGCTTTTAAAAGCATATACAGTTTTAGAAAATAATTTTTAATTGAAAACATCAAATCTACAACCATTGTTTCTATACCACAAATAAAGGGTTGATAAAATTTTCTTGGCAAACAGAGTTACATAGAAAAGAAAATCCGTCTTCTGCATATAAATAATTCCAAATGGTTGCAGGATCATCATACCTTCCCAGAGCAAATGGGGGACTCTCGGAAAACTTCAAGGGACACTGTTTCAAACCTTACTGCACTTTTCCCTGGCCTTGAACTGGCTTAGAAATTTCTGAAGGCAGCCAAAAGTAACACTTTAATTAATGTAAGTGAAAATAAAGAGCTATCATATAACCAGAAGAAAAGTGACTAAAAAGTAGTTGAAGTGAATGGATAATGGGGCACATACTAGGAAATTTTTTGTGGTTCAAGATCTCTCTTGGTTATGTATCCACTCTGCTCAACACTTTCACTGTTTGGATTTGAGTAGCTTCACTTACAAGTTTAAAATGAACTGGTTAGCGAGGGGCCAGTGGTGCCACTCCGGAGGTCAAAGGCACTGACTCACCTTCACAGTTTCCAAGTCTCCAGCTTTAGATGCCTCTAGAAGTCGATAGTCAACATCAGAAGTACGCATAGGTGTGCTTTCTGCATAAAAGGAAGGACAGATGATTGTTGGTTTTCATGGATTCAGGGAACAGTAAAGAAGGGAAAATTATTCGGGGAATGCAAAGAGAGAGATTAAGGGGTCAGATTCTAAGACCTAATAATATAGGGTCCCCCCCAATCTTTACTAGGGAAGAAATAAGTGCTTCCTTACTTCAATCTATATCCATCTCTTCCTAAACCAAATTTAAATAAATCCTAAGACACATGAGTCTTCCTCCATCCCTACGACTCTACCCTTCAAATTTTCTGGTCAAACCCGGCAAAGGGGAATGAAGAAACATAGGACCGTGCGCTCATGATCACCTTCATGATACACTGGTCTAACAAGTGTTGCACCGAAGCTGTGCTGCGGGTTTTGTTATGCAGACCTGGGGAAGCCACTCAACTGTCAGTACTTAACGTTCAGCCTTTCTTTTTTTTTTTTTTTTAAAGATTTTACTTATTCACTTTCAGACAGAGGGGAAGAGAAGGAGAAAGAGAGGGAGAGAAACATCAATGTGTGGTTGCCTCTCGAGTGCCCCCTACTGGGGACCTGGCCCGCAACCCAGGCATGTGCCCTGTGAATCGACTGGTGACCCACAAGGCTTTAGCTCGCAGCCCAAGCTCAATCCACTGAGCTACGCCAGTCAGGGTCATTTAGTCTTTCTTTTGGGCCTCAGTTTCCTTAAAACAAAACAGAAGTACTACTCCTGAAATCACCGATCCTGGAAAATAAAATCAGTGTATAGAAACAGCCTACTAAATACAAAAATTTAATTCCCATTTACCGAATGGCTTCAGGGAATTACAACGTAAACTGTCTGTAAATTGGGAGGTGTGATACCAATGCTAAGTAGAATATAATTAAATCGGGCTGTTAAGTCTACAAGTATGAGGTTAATGAATGAAATTTTTTGATTAATCCAATATAAACACACCAAAAATTCATTACAGATTGGCTCAAGTGAAAAGGTTTTTTTAAAAAACCATCTGTACTACATCACTCAAAATATTTTAGCACAAAAAAGGACGGAGTCCAGGAGTCCGGAATTAGACTGGCTCTCCTAACTGTGACGGGGGACAGACCACTCCCCCGTCTTAGCTTAGTTATTGCTAAGTGACTTACATGACTGTTGGTTTCCCTTAAATTCTCTTTCAGATTGCGTTATTTTATGATTGGAGACATCTTTCTTCAATCCACTGAACAAATGGGAAGAACAACTGTTGCTAAAAAGAGGTTTTAGATTTCAGAAGAAATACTGCGCCTCTGTCTAGTCTGAAGTGCTTCACTCAGGAGAAAGGCTTTGACAGAGTAAGTTATGAGAACTCTTTAACGGAAAACAAACTTTATTTCTGTAGTCATAATAATAGCAGATAAAATGTTAAGATTAAAGGGACAAAAGAGAGTATTTCATATAATAAAGTACGTTTTTGAAATAACAATTGTTTCTTTAGGAGGGAGTGTACTGTGTTTGTTGGTCTGTGGAAGTGCTGAGTTAGACACCTCTACATTCCTTTTCACACGGAGGACGCTCAGAAGGCGTTTGCTGAGTTCACTTCCATGCTACTCTGCATGGAGGCCAGTGTATCGGCCAAATCTTAGCTCTTTGGCTTCCCTCACCCCGCTCTGTCACGTCTCACTGGCCTCCAGTCTAACTGTGCCTTGCGTCACTGCACTTAAGGTGTGTGCATTATGTCCCTCTGATGGCACTTCTGGTGGTTGGTAGAACTCACTGAAACTGCCTTCGGAAATCTACAGGTAATATTCTTAGTTTATCATTTCAACAGAATAATATGATGACTGTTTGCATACAGAGTCAGAACTTCAGATATTTTTAGATTCTAGCACTTTAAGGATACAATTAATATAGCTGATTTTTTAAAAAATTCTCAAAACTATTTGAAATTGGCACACCTGTCTTGATGCAGACTGATTTGCAAAGGGTGTAATTTCACAATCAAACAAAAATTGTTATGCAAATATAAGAAAGAGTAGAGAGTAAATAAGTTATTTAAAGCTATTGATTAATTACCATACAAGTTACAGAGCTTTGCATCCATCATAAATCCTGAATGGGGTTGGAACAGATTCACTTTTAGAAACAACACACACACACACACACAGACCAGGAACTTTGTATACAGAGATGCACACTTTTTTAAAAAGGATATAAAAATAAAGTTAAAAAGGAAATACAGGCAAAAGACAACTAGCTAATATGCAAAATACTATATTGTACAACCCTTTATCAGTCCACTGGCTTTTGCACATGATGAAAATGAATACTTCACCTAGCGTCCAAGGGTGGAGATGGATTTCTAATTTTTTCTCCAATTCTACTCTGTTTTATCAGAACTAAAAATCAAACAAACAAAACCCCTGAAAGTTTCAAAGTTTAAAAGGCAGTTGACTATTTAAAAAAATATCTCCTGCAGGAGACTTGTTTGGTTAGTGTTGAGACCACAGGACTGGCAAAAGGTCTCAGCAGCTCACTTCGAGGTGCAGATGTAAACGGGGATCGCGATTTTACTCAGCTGTCCTACGTCCCCAAACCCTTACCTTTGTGAACGGTTAGGCAACAGCAATGCAGTAACCATACTGGAATATACAACCAGAATTTGGGTCAAGGTCTGTTCAAAAGAACTGTCCGTGATGCTAGAGCTGTTCTCCACCTGTGCTCGTGCAGCAGCCACCTGCCATGGGTGGCTACTGAGTCCCTGAAATGGGGCTAGTACAACTGATAAACAGATTTTAACGTTTTATTTAATCCAGCCACATGCGGCTAGCTAGTGGCTACCCCCTGGACAGAGCAGGTCTACAGAAAAAAGTCAAATCTTCTAAAACGATTTAAAAGTGCTCGTTTATTTAAAAAACTGCTTATTTTCTTTCATGCAACATTAACTTTAACATAAATATTGCCTGCAGTTTATAATTAAAACTTTATTAATTTTGAAAACTACAGATTGGGAAAGCGAAGGTTTTTAAAAGTAGATATTAAATGTGGTATTACCAGGTGCATTTAAATAAATCTTGAAAACATTACAACTTACTATGCATTCTATATGACTGATGCTTAGTGCAAACTTCAGGGAGTCATTACAGATACAACCTGAAATTTGATGAGTTAATGTAGGTATAACTGGAAAGTGTACCTAGTTCATGGTCCACAGACTAGACATACACGTTTCTTGTACAACTATTAGTTCAAAAATTATATATTTTCTCTTCCAAACAAGAAAGAATTCCCATTTTTAAAAACCTTTTTAAGGACAAGACTTTACGATGTAATTGTATTATCATCTTTCCAGATCAATAAAGAAAGTGAAGAATTAAACTAAATAGTTCTGGCATGTACTAAATTAAGCACTTAATAACCTATCTTGAATAATGATTTATCTCACAAATCAGTTTTTAAAGAATTATCAAAAATATTTCACTTGTGATTCAGTATTTAACCTTTTACCAGGAGTCATATATCCTGACAGCATTCATTCAGAAGACACTTTAAAAGCATTAATACAATGGATCTGCCCTGGCTGGTGTGGCTCAGTTGGTAATTTGATTCCCATTGGGGTACATATCTAGGCTGTGGGTTCAATCCCTGGTTGGGGTGCGTGTGAGAGGCAACCAATCAATGTTTCTCTCTTATATGGATGTGTCTCTCCCTCCCACAATCCCTCTCTCTAAAATCAATGAGCATACCCTTGAGGAAGGATCATAAATAGATAGATAGATAGATAGATGCATTGCTGGATCTAACCTGCTTAATTTATTCAGCCCTTTCCTCCTCATTTTGTAAATTATCTCTAAAAGTTATGTATTGTTATACATTTTGATATGATAGTCATATTTGCCTGATTCATGGTTACAATTTAAAGATACTTAAAATCAGTACCACATGGTTCTTAGTAAAAAGTTTAAGAGAAAAATTTAGCATATGCTTTAACAAAAATCACACCTTTTAGAAATTAGAATTTACTGAGAAGGCAGAAATATTTTCTGGTCAAAGAAGCGTTAAGTGCATGTTTTACTGCTAAGCAGAAACAAGGTAAATGAAGCTCTGCTTTTCATCATTTGGGCTTGAAATTCTGTAACAGGAAATTTTATTCCTTTAGACGGATCTTATTTGTTTTAACAGTAAAGATGCCCTAGACAGGTCTTACTTAAGGTGTCTAAAAATCACTGTCTGAGACTGAAGTAGAATGATCACTATCTAAGAATGAACTGGAATGAGGAAAATAAATCCTTAGTGGTAGCTTTCACAGTGTGGCCCAGTCACTCTTGTGTGGCTGGTGAGCTCTGACGCAGCCCCAGGGACACACAGCGGGATCTCCGTAAGCCCGGGAAGGGCCCCCCTCTCAGTACACAGCAGTGATTCGGAACTGGACTGCGCTTTCCAGGGGCCCTTTGAAAATCTGTGGGATTAGTTTTTGTCTTCTAGCATAGTCTTGCCTAAGCCATTACTATTATAATATTGTGATTATGTTATTTTATTATAACTTACTGTCACTTTCTCTTTATATTATAGTCATGGCATTTAATACAGCTTTTTGAAAGGTATCTGTGTACTCAGACCATGGCCGTATTATTTATGAATTCATTTCTGGATAGTAAAGGGCACGTTAGAAAATATTCATCAGAGAGAGGGGGCCTCAGCCTACAGGTAGGAGCAGGAACAGGACTTCAGGTGCTCGTCTGTCCCGCTCCTCATTTCACTGCTCTCGCTGGTTACGCTGTCCCGGAGCAGACCCGCCCCACCGACAACGACAAAGAAATGAGAAAGAAGGGTCGACTGTATGAAATGTCCTTTGTGTCAAGTTCATCATTTTTCAGAAGATGGATTATGTCATTTTGTCTAATTTTGGTGCTTTGGAAACTGGTGTCTATTTTTGTATCAGTTTTATAGTCTTCCTCAATAAACTAAGTACTTAAAGTATCAAAACTGTACTAAGCAGGTACTGTTCGCACTCGGCCAGGTTTTATAATTATACTTAAACCAGGAAAAGATGCTTTCATAAAAGTGCAATAAAGTTGAGAATAACAAAACACAGGTCAGAATATAACACACCTAAGAACAATTAATTAAAGATCATTACCACAGAAATGATCTGTAATTTTCTCTACTGATAGATTTTAGAATTACCATAATTCCACACTGTTTATATGAGCTTTAACTAACTTCTGACCATAACACCCAAGTCAGGTTTTTAAATTAAAACTAAAAAAATTAGAGTATTTGCTTCCTTCCCCTGATGCCTATCTCACCTCAGCAAAAAAAAGGCTGGCAGGGCTCCAGGCTAAACTTTAATCAAGGAAAGGCAGGAAAAAGATTTAAACAAACAAACAAACAAACAGACACACAAACAAACAAACATTCCAAAGAGCCGCTTGTAGAATAGGAGGCACGAAGTCGGTCCGTGTTTAGCAGTGGACGTGGAAGAGAAAGAGGAGAACGCGGAGGTTGGCTGCTCCAACTCACCGCTCAGAATCTGCTGCACCGCCTCGTTGCCCATCTGCGCTGCAGTGAAGCCTTGTAAGGAGATGATGGAGGGGTCGGAGCCGTAGCTCAGCAGGAGGCGGCAGGTCTGCAGGTGGCCGGCGAGGGCAGCTCTGTGCAAAGCGGTCTGACCAAGAGTGTCCAGTGCGTTCATCTGAAAAATCGTTGGGTGGGCACATGAGATTGAGCTTTTGTCTTTTCTACTCAAGCAAATAAACTCAAATGAGAAAAAGAAATCGTCAAAGCTTTTTGAAAAAATGCCAAGGATAATTCATTATTAATGTTAGTCAGTGGTTCTCAAGACCTATCATCCTCTTAAGTTACCCTTCTCTGACCACCACACTGAAAATTACTACATACCTATCCCTTCCCTAAAGGGCCATCTTTCTGTCCGTCCTCTGCGCCCTGCCATTCCCCTGGACAACCGGAATGAGGGCCGGGACTCTGTCCGACCTCCACTGCCTATCACATTAAAAATGAGCATTAAATACTTCTGGATGAAAGGGTTTTTATCAAACTTGTTCTCAGAATATCAAAACAACACAGTATGTAAAAAAAAATCAGTCAAAGTAGTTCATTTCTTTTTTATTAAATAAATTACAATAAAAGGCCCTAACTGAATTACATGCACATTTAAGCCAGAAATAAAAAAGATTTAAATATGAAATGTTTCCTTTTTAAGAGTTTGACGGGTAATAATAATAATAATAATAGTCATCATCTAGCTAGTTTTACAACAGACGACACGAAGCCTGTTGTCCCATGTTGGCGGATAACCTATGTTCCAGGGTGTCCCACGAACCCCTCCCACTGTGGTCAGGACCCACGTCCACAAGCACCGTACACACTGCTGCTTCCGCGAAGCCCTCCTCGCTGCCTTCCTGCATTAGGAGATCCAGTCCAGGCTCCCCCTCCTCTATGAAGCCCTTCTTGATTACCTGAAGCCTTGACAATTACTTCCTTTCTGAACCCCTATGTCAATTCAGTGCTATGTTATAAATTAAACACTACAAAAGTTTGTGTTTACCAAGTGACACTAAGATTATTGACAATATGGACTGCACTATGCTTCCTGGGTCCTCTACAAAGCTCCTGTTAAGGGTGCACAGTAAATTCTCAAATACATGCTTGTTGGTTATTCAAAACGTTTGTGCACACCCACCAAATGCACAAGAAAGAAAAAAAGGATTTAAAAAAATTGATCTCCCTTCTCCAGTCTATCATCGATCGATATAAGAGAGGCTGTCGCACGTGTTTAGGCAAGGGCTCATCTAAATTTGTAATGGGGTTTCACAGAATTTGCCATGGAATACTGACATATTTGTCACCTCTGCCAACGGAAAAATGACCGTTTTATATACAGACAGCATACACGTGCAGCTGTTAGCATGTACTGATGGGAAACACAAGCTGCTTGAACTTTTCTATGAATATTTCTTTTTTTAAAACCTGTTTTTTTTTTAATCCTTACACCAGGGTATGTTTGCTGATTCTAGAGAGAAAGGAAGGGGGTGGGGGAGACAGAGAAGGAAGGAGGCGGAGAGGGAGGGAGGGACACAGAGAGAGAGAAACGTCAGTGGGCTGCCTCCTGTGCTCGCCCTGACCAGGGATCAAACCCACAACCTAGGCATGTGCCCTGACCAAGAATCGAACCCGCAACCTCTCTGTACCCTTGCGGGTACAGGATGACACTCCAACCAACCAAGACACCCAGCCAGGGCTTTCTTTACTATTTCTTCACCTCACGGGGAAAATGTAAATTTGAGAATATTCTCATTATTAACATTTTTCTACTAAATTCTTCAATCATTGTGATGAAAATCCTCAGTGCAGCTTGTTAAATCATGGGAACACGGTCTGAGAATTACTTGAGAATTACTACTCTGAAATACAGAATTTACCAAGTTATTCCTCAGCTTAGTGACTGTTCAATGCCTTCATTTAAACTTGAACGAATCCCTCCGCACGTCATTTAAGACTAGCGAAAATTTACTTTTACACTACCTTGCTTTCTACTACACATATGTATTTTTCTATCACGGTCTAACAGGGCTGCCATACCCCAGCTTTATCAGATTATACTGAAGCCCCACTCCATGAAGGCTAGTTTCTAAAGTCACTGTAAAAGATAAAATATGCCTTTGGTCGAAATTATCCTTGAACACACCTTAGCAGTGCAATGGGAGAGGCAGATGTAAAGTTTCTGGGTAAATCTAACAGCGGCCAGTTTTACCCCCAGCGTCTGAGCAGAGCGACTGACGAGCAGGTAAAGTGCAGACAGTGTTTTGAACATTAAAAACACTACGTGTAAGAGCTTCTCTCTGTAAACATGAGCGGTGGACCTGAGGCACGGTACGGGAAACAGCGGGTTCACAGTCTTTAATGATGACATTTTAAATGGCTATATCAATAAGTATCTACATAAACCTGTCGATTTTGTGTCTTGACACTATAACCTAGGGAACAGGTGGTGGGCATTTTATAGCCTTTTTAGCCTGAAGGTAAAAACCATGACCACACCCCTCCTTACAAAAATCTTACAAAGCGACTGCTGTTGAATATGGCCAGTGATCACGCCAGCTATTACATGTGCACCTGAGTCTGCATGTCTGTGATGGGTTTTCTAGGAGAAAGGAGTCTCGGAGGAAGCATCTACCTTCCTGAAGCACCACTCTGTTCATGCCACCTGCCTCTTCAAAAATCTCCACTGGCTCTCCAAGTACTATGAGAACAAAACCACAGCTCTCCACTGAGACGACCCAGATCTTGCTCCAACACGTCCTTCCAGATTTTCATTATTCTTCTGTACTTAGTAGACTAATCATAACTTCTGACTAACAAACTCTCTTTTAGCCGAACTTGAGTGTACTATTTGTGAACCTTCAAAATTCACGTGGAATTTAACAAAAATCAAGCTCTCCAAAAGGAGGCATCTGTAAACATTATAATATCTAATTGCTTTAGTAAAGGGGTGCTTCCCTTCTCACATGCCCTAAGTGCCTGAGAAAGAACTCCCTGAGCGTAGCTGGTCAGACCGGAGGACGCCGCTGCCCCAGCTGTGCTGAGCACGCCGATGTCTTGCTCACGTTCTCAGTCCCTTGTCCCTAAGACTCAGGAGAGGTGGGAGCTGCGGGAGGCACAGTTCTAAGTCAAAGACATAAGGTAGGGGCTGCAAAGGCCACATTTAGGCTGTATAAAAGTAAAACAGGAAAATACAGTCTATTAAAACAAAAGATGAAGCAGATGAACAAAGACTGATAGAGAAAGGAAACTCATGCAACCCCAGAGAGAGAGAGACAAAGGGAGAGAATGGCAGCCGACATACCCAAGGGTTCCCAAATTCCTTGTTCCAGTCTTTTGTGACTCTTAGCTACGATCCCTAGAGATTATTTCTATAGGATAACCACATGATTATCTCAAAAAAGTAATAAGCATATGTTTACATAGTACAGAATAGATTTCCATTGGTGCTTAATCTAAACTTACTTGCTTTGTTACTGGTAACTAATACGTCTCTGAAACACTGGCCTCTTTGGTTTATTTTGATACAGTCAAATCTCAGTTATTATTTGAACTACAGAAGATACATTGGCGCTATAGCTTGAAAACACTCCAACACCTGGGGCTAACAGAATCTGCTTATCAATCCATTTATAGAATAGAATTAATAAAACCCTTATAATGAACTAACAGGTAAGCAAAGACTCTTGATCAATTCTCAGTGTGAGAAATAAGCCCACTTAATGCCAATTACTATCGACACAATTTCTCCTTACACACAATATAAATAAGTCTGTCAACTTAAGACATGAAAATCAAAAGAAATTTTGTTATCTTCTACACATTTAACAGACGCCCACTAATGACAAAATAGCAGTGCTTTTATGTATGAAAAAAGCACCTCTGAGCAAAACCTTTTGTTTTTAGGTATTAATAATACCACATGCAATCGGGGCTCAAGTGCTACTTAATAATAACAGCAGACAAGGCAGGAGCAATAGAATGCAGAATGCAGGGTAGCCAGCAATAATAAAGAAAAAACTGATGTATAAAAGATAAAATCTCTATGTAACTCCTGTTTAGGCTTATAGTCATCTTGCAAAGCAGGATGTTTGTAAAGAAAATTATTTTTTTAATACATGGAAGTTTACTCTGATAGAAGTGGATTTCTCACATAAGTTGGTTGATACCCCCATTTTATTATCATCTTCCTTTCCTTACTAGCCATTTGTTTTCCTTTTGCTAAATACTGCCTGCTTGCCCCTCTGAGTCCAAGTCAGCCTGCACCCTGCTCTGCGTCTCAGGAAACGCACTCGCACGGATCACGTCCATGGGGCCCTGTGGTCTGGAGCTTCTTGCTGTGTCTGGCCCGTGGGAGCGACGGCAGGAGTAGGGCTGAATGCCTGTCGAACGCTGCGGGCGCGCTCAGGTGGCCTTTTCCACATGGCTATGCCCCTTTCTGGTCCCGGTGACCTTTTCCTTTCCTTGGCTCTTTAGGCCTAGGGATGATCCCATCTCCCGACTTGCTACTAGTACCACCTCATTCCTTCCTGATTTCCTTACAGTTGCCCACACCTTTGTATATAATCTCTTTATTAAACGGTCCTCAAGTTACCCACTTTGAGTGTGCTGTTTATTGCCAAGACCTTAATTCAATTGTTTACTTCCAAAGCTACCAAAGCCCTCACATGAGAACTGCCAAATTAAATGCCACTGTCTACCTTGATTCCTCTCTGCAGCACTCCCTGACCACCAGTTCTTCCTTCTTCCTCATATCATACTCAGTAGACACCGCGGCAGGCCTTTCTGTCCCCTCTTCCACGGCGCTGTGACGTGGGCCATCCTCCAAGGTTCCTTCCTGCCTCCCACTGCGCCTCCCCATCTTTCCCCCACGGGAGCCCCGCTCGTGCCCACAACGTGTGGTCGCTAGGCTGTTGGCTGCCCAATAGATATTTCTAACCCTAAACTCTCTCTTATTTACATGACAGTGATTTATCTCCAACTGTTAGGATTACCTAAATGTTCTTCTATCACAGCAGTTTTCAACCGGTGTGCCGCGAGACTTCTTAAAGCATGCGATACCTGACCTCAGGGGCACTGACCTCTTTTTCCTTAGACCGTCAAACAAAAAAATGACAAGAGCCAACACAACTTCCCATGTGAATGAATCAAAATTATACCTATTTTACTGTCAGTCGGCAAAAACTCTATTTTTTGGTGTGTCCCAGGAGTTCTGTCATCGGTTCGTGTGTGCCACGAGATGGGAGAGGTTGAAAATCGCTGCTCTAACATATTTGCTTCAAGTACAGAATCACTGTCGTGGCAGAGGAAACCAGTATCTCTCTCCAGCCTTTTTGCTTCCATTTTCAAAGACCATTCAAATGCCAGTTCATTTCCAGGTAACGTACTTGGTCCTTCACAAGTGGCTCTCACCCTTTTCCTCCTTCTTCATTACTAATGCCATCCAACTGGTGTACGGTCAGCTTGAAGAGTGATGGCCGCATTACCTCCAAACTGTCACCTCCCTCAGTACCCAGCACACAGTCTTGACCATCCTGCATCTCAGTGTTTGCTGAGTTAGTGACTTAAAAAATTATAAAGGGATTATATGTATATATACATATATGTGTGTGTGTATATAGATGTGTGTGTTTTATATAAAAAGTCAGATAATTAAGGGAAATACATAGTATATAAGTTTGAAAAACAGCTAGGAAAAAATATAATGCTCATATTTACTAGTAATCAAAGTATTACTTGTGAGCTCAAATAAGGTTCAGGGAATTAGGTCCAAAGTCACAAAACTAGAAAGTGGAGGATTCTAAGCTGAGAAGTGTGTCTGTCTGTATTAATACACAAAGTATGTTTAGTGTATTAATATGCAACTAACATGCAAAAGAATGCTTTGGCTTATGTAACTATTACTGAGCTCTTTCTAAGGAAGACACTCATCACTGGTGGTAACCCCCCTGCCAGACTCCCTGCCTGTCCTGGTTCAGTGGCCTTGGCTGGAGAAGGGGACTCGTCCTGGAGAGAAGGCGGCACGACGGTGGACACAGTGCAATAGGGAAGAATCTCCATTCAAGGCTGGTGCTGCTTGTTTTGCAGGTGTTTTCAAAACCAACTGGGAAACCATGAGGTGCCCGAAAATCAAACTGAAATCACAAGTTCCCCAGCGAGAACACTAAGCAAGCACACATTAGGGCCCACAGGAAGGGGCCCGACGTGGGTCTGTACTAATGCATTAGTCACCAGCGAACCAACTCCGAGGGACAGCAGCCTGTTTAGGAACCAGGGAAGGACTGACTGGGCGGATGGCAACTGGTATCCATTGGTTCACAGCCCCAATAATTAGGACTGCCCCTCCCATTTTAATGTACCTAGTAACAGGTACTCTGAATTACCTAGTAACAGGCATTTGGGATTGAGTTGAACTGTAGTGGAAAAACTAGGGAGGATGTGCAAGTTTAAAAGTCATTCTATATCAGTGCCAAGGTGTTTAAAAGTATCCATGCCCTACTGACGAATTCTGATGTTACTGATGAGAATGCACGGTGAACGTGAAGGGCAGCCAAAGACTGAGGACCACAGACCTAGAGGAACACTGACTGGGACAGGTTATAAAATGACGTTATTTTTCACTGACCTTCATGACATCAAATGACTCATGGGAGACAACGAATAGATATTTTCCCCAAACGAAGAGCCTTATTCATGGCTTTTTAAGAACAGTATAAATACCCTAAGGTTTTTAATTTTTTAATATGATTTTTGAAGATTTTATTTATTTTTAGAGAGAAGGGATTTCATTTATTTTTAGACAGAGGGGAGAGAATATCGATATGGGAAAGAAACATCGACCAGCTGCCTCTCGCATGCCACCAACTGGGGACCTGGCCTGCAACCCAGGCATGGGCCCTGGCCAGGAACTGAACCAGCAACCTTTTGGTTTGTAGGTTTACACTCAATCAACTGAGCCACACTAGCCAGAGTGCTATAATGTATTTTGAAAAACAGGTCAATGATAAACATGTGATGCTCTTATGCGTAGCAGAAAGCCCACTTAGCTTAGTATTATCTGCTTAAAAGCAACGAGACCTTATTTATGTAACAACGCAGCATGGTACCCTCAAAACAGGTGGTAAATCTGTAAAACTCTGTTCCCTCTCTTTTCAACTCATCCCGATTTTTTAATTAAAAGCAAGATATCCACATTTGGGGATCACGTATTTCATGAATAAAAAATGTTTTAAGAACACACAATATACACGTGCTCATCTGTAAATTAACAACCAAGCAGTGTTCTACTAATACACAATAAATATGTATAAAAATTGTACAAAAAGAGAAATTACCAAGGGCAGAAAAGAGATGAAACAATTAAAAATTTAAAAATATCTCAATTACCAATGGTACAAAATACCTTTGGCTCAATTAAAACAATCGGAAAAATCCTTTAACAGTTGTGACAGAGACGCGCGGGTCTGATTCGGCGCTCCTTCCAAGGGCTGCTCCCGAGGGCTGAGGAGGCTCCCGACAGACACGCAGAGCCACTGGAGAAAGTGCCTGTGGGCAATGCCTTCTAAATCGCACGGCTCGTTTTTCATGGAATTTACTAATTACACTAAGGTTTGAACTGATATTCTGCTACTAGGATTGCATCTTTCTTGATGTTCTTATGAACTTATAAGGAGATGCTGCATTAAAGAGTTTTTAATAGATTCAAAAACCATCGAAACACAAATTAAGAAAGACTTTAAAATAGTTTAGAAATTGGTTTTCAAGGTTTTTAATTTTATAGATAAGAGAGCTGGGTGATACAGTTACATCACTTTGGAGGCAAAAAAATTTAAAAAGACAATGGACATTTTCTAAAAATCTATTTTCAAAACATTCTCTTCATTTTTTAAAGTCCCTTTTAAAACTCAGTTACTTTCTCATTCATTCTAAAATATGTAACTTTTACCTTTAAGGGTCTGATGATGTTTCACTTTTTTAAAAGGTACCTATATACAAGTAATAGTCATTTGTTGTCCAAAAACTATCCGCAAATTCTGAACTCTCTTACTTTTATTTAAAAAAGCACAACACTAAGTACGATAATTCCAGAAAATACTCATTCATGACCTAGACAGACAACCTCTGTATGCTGTCAGACTGCCACCGTCATTCCCTCTTATCATCAACGACGGTACTGACAGGGGTTCTATCGTGCTGGTTAGGGTAATATCCACCCATCTCCTGAGTGGGACTCGGGCAAAGCGCAATACGCCGAGAGATGCGCCAAGTGAACAGGTGAGTGAGTCTCTCCCCGCCAACCCCTCCCTAGCCGGACTCCCGCTCTTCCTCAGGGAACACCTCGGGCTGGGACGTGGCCCAGACCAGCCGACCCGGGGACCGGACGAGGTTGCCAGCATAAAACTGCACAGTAGCTATTAACAGACCTTAATCCCTTTATTCTTAAATAAAGATGACCATTTTAACAAATTAAAACTCTTCAGTATTGAGGCTATTTGAAAAAAATTATCATTATCAGTTTGAAGAAATATAGATGTTCATTAAAATAAATAGTGATATTTTGACTACTATTTACCTAAACTAGTTTCTGATAAACCATCACTGGTGTTGACTATAAAAATATATCAACTCCAGTATTAAAATAAAATAATGCAAAGTTGAAATGTATTTCAAATGCTAAGACTGTAGTTACACTTTATTGCTTTATAGAAGAACGAGAGTAAATCACAATGAAACACAGGTAATTCTTTTTACTAGTGATAAGATTGAAATCAGCTTTAAAGGACAATCAATGAATTCTCCTTTTAAATTTTATAGGATCAAGGCGAACGATCCTTTATAAAATTATTTTCTCTCTGATTTTCTGGAAGAAATTAACAGCCATAAGAGCAGCTGGCCACGTGAGGCCAACTGCGGCCCTTTCTGTGCGGTGCGTGCCTCACCTTTGCCCCGTGCTTGTGGAGAACCTCCATGACGTCATTGTGGGCCCTCTCCGCGGCGACGTGCAGCGGGGTCATGAAGCTGTGGAGAGCAGAGGAGGCGGTTTACTAACCCCAGAGCACTTCCCCTTCAAGAACCGAGCAACTGCACCTGCACTTACTCTTTATTTTTCTCATTAACATTTGCTCCTTTTCTAAGCAACAATTCCGTCACTTGTTTTCGCTTGGGATGCAGGGAGGCCACAGCGCAGTGCTGTAAAGTAGATAAGTGTAAGTTAGTAAAATCAACTTCTATTTAAAAGTAGACTTCTGAATTCAGTAGCACACGCTGACTATGTAGAACACTGTTTTCTCAAAATATATATTTTACATTATCAAGATGATCAAAATTCCTTCTAAGTGCCCTGGAAGTACAAAATATAAGTCTTGAAAGAAAGATGAAACTATGCTCTTCGTTAAGCACAAAGAGAGACTGTTTTCTTTCCCTGTAGCCGATACCTAATCATCCAGGCTATGTTTACTTGCAGGTATCGGAGTACTGCCTCTCCAGAACTATGAGATCTCTAACTGAATTTCTCGGTGCTGCATGAGGCTGTCGGCCACGTAATCACCACGTCTCAAGCCCTCCAGAGAGCTGCTTCCCGCACCACAGAGAATGAGCCTTTATGCCCAGGGACAGGCAAGGAGGTAAGAGACCTCAACGAGTTTAGAGGGAGTAAGTGTTCTCAGAAATTTTGTCTTATCCTAGATTTATGCAACGTTTATATTCTAATCCATTTTATATTAATGTTTGTGTTAAAATTTAAAAAAGTAAAAAACTATTCACGGTAAATAAAATGAACACTCCAAAAAGCAGGTCGAGTTTGTTCTGTGACTTTGAGTGTCTCCTGGCATAAGGCTGTGTGGCATGAATGTGTCTGAATCCCAGTTTACAGGTCACAGGTTTAGGCGTAACACAGTTGGACCGTTTCAGTTCGGTGACACTTGTGCTGTTGCTGCCACATGTGCTGACGGCAGCTGGACTAGTTCTGGGCCAGGCACTTGAGAGCATGTTGACTGAGGGACACTTAGAGACCCGCGACACAGGCATCGCAAGTGCCTGAATTCTGAATTCAGGAGCACTCCAGCCAGCCCCATGCCTGACAGCTAGTCTGGTCAGTCCCAATGAACAGAAACTAACTTTTCTAGAAGTACCTTGGAAGGGAAAACATGAATAACTACAGACAACTGGTACGGTCTGGAAAAAGTTTCACAATCTCACCATTTTTTTATAATGAATGTACTAATTCTTAGAATGTGAGATTACTCAGAAGGATAATGCACGTATCTCTGAAAATACTGCAATCTTCTATAGAAAACCAGTATGTATTTGTCTAGCAACCACAAGAAAAAGAAGATTCTATAGAGAAAATCACACCTTGCAAATCCACCTTTGGGTATTTGGGTTGGTAAATACAACTTGCGGTTGTATTGGGTTGGGTAAAAACAAATGTAAAAATAATTCCCAAATCAAGGTTGAGCAAAAGTCTATTCTCACCCTGAGAACCACTGCCTCTTGAACCAAATTTAAAAATTAATCCAACCAACCTTAAAATGGAAACCCCTGTCACTTCAGATACCACAGCTATTTTAAGGTTCTAACGTAAAAACCGTACTCTGTGCTCACATCACTATTAAAAACCCACAGAAGGGATTACCAAGAAAGTCTTACCAATGCAGTTTCATGAGACTGTGGTTGTTTGAAATTAATGATTTCCAAGGCAAGTGTTTTCTTAACTTTGGCTAGGTCTGCTTCTCTGGCTGCTTGTAGTAAGGAATGACCTTTAAATTCATCTGTTAATACAATAATGGTTGACATAACAAAAACTTAAAACCTATAAAATCATTAGCATAATTATAAATTACAAAAATTATTAACTTTACACATTCTCTACTTTAGTAAGAGCAGCAGCATGACGATATAATGATAAAGGTGCAAAGACTGAAAGTGTAGTTTAATGAATAACTATGAATTATGTATACTTGGAAATAAGACTGGTTTGTACTGTTAAGAGTTCATAGAGATACACATACAAATATACTCCCAGGAAAGTTTTAAAACAAGAATCCTAACTGTCCACCACATGGAAACCAGTTAAGTAACTTGTGAACACTTATCCGCTGAAATACTTTGTGTCTCTTAAAGAGAAAAGGTAGACCTATATTTATTGACATAGAAGTATGTACTATTAAATGAAAATTCAAGTCGCATAAGTGGAAGGATAAATTGACCCAATCTTTTTGTACTGTTACTACTACTATTGCCACCACAGCTAAATATAAGTAATAATGTAAAAAAAGACATTTAGAAAAATATTCGCCAAAATATTATGCAATGATTATGTCTTGACAGGGAAGGAACTGAATTATGGAAGAAGTGCCAGACTTTGAAATTTTTCAAAGAACGATTAATATTTTATTTATTTTTGTATAAGCAAGAAAGAGATTATTAAAAAGGGATTTCTAAATTAATTGCATACATAAGAATCCAATACTTTAAAAAGATTTTTAAATCTTTTTTAGAAAAAAGATTTTATTTATTTTTAGGGAGAGGAGAAGGGAGGATGAAAGAGAGGGAGAGAAACATTAATAAGTTTCTTCTCGCACGCTCCCTACTGGGGACCTGGCCTGCAACCCAGGCATTTGCCCTGGCTGGGAATCGAACCAGCAACCTTTTGGCTTGCAGGCCGGCTCTCAATCCACTGAGCCACACCAGCCAGGGCAGAATCCAACCCTTTTATTTACTAAAAACATATAATCTTATTTTGTATTTTACAAGTTTGGTTTTTATTTTGAAATGACAACTTATTAACAAAAAGCCGCAAACTGTTCTCTAAAGATGCACAGATGGCCAACAGACATAAAAAGATGCTGAACACAATTAATCATCTGGGAAATGCAAAGTGAAACCTCACACCTGTCGGAATAGCTATTGTCAAGAAGTTAACAAATAACAAGTGCTGGCAAGGATGTGGAGAAAAAGGAACCTTGTGTAGTATTTATTGGTGGGGTTGTCAAGTGATGCAGCCACTACTGGAATAGGGTAAAGCCTCCTCAAAAAAGCTAAAAATGGAGCTACCATACAACCAGCAATCCCTCTTCTATGTATTTATCCAAAGAAAACACAAACACTAATTTGAAATAACATATGCACCCTATGTTCACTTTAACATTACTAAAAATAGCCAAAGTATAAAAGCAACCTATCAGTCCAACAACAGACCAATGCATAAAAATGTAGTCAAAACAAAACAGAAACACACTCACAGACACAGAGAAAAACTGATGTTTGCCAGAGGGGAGGTGGGTGGGAAAATGGATGAAAAATGTAAAGGAAATACAGAGGTGCAAACTTCCAGTTATAAAATAAATAAGTCACAGGATGTACGGTACAGCACAGGGAAAATACTACCAATATTGCAATACCTTTGTATGATGATAGATGGTTACTAGACTTACCGTGGTCATCACATCGTAAGGTATGAAAGTGTTATTCACCTGAAATTAATACATTACTGTGTGCTAACTGCACTTCAATTTAAAAAAAGACACAGACACCTAGGCACACGTATCTTACTAACTGCTGCTCATCATTCAAGGTCTCAGGTTAGATTCTCTGACGAGCCTTCCCATGAAGTCCACCACACTTACACTCGGCCTGTGTCACAGGGCATATCACACTGTCGTAGCTGCTACGGCAGTCCTATTGCCTACACAGTGTGTTAGCTACTCGGTCAGCATTTGTTGCATGAATGATGAATATTTATAAAATAACAGTCATGGTAGGTTCACGGAAAGAATTTTTTTTCATATAATCTCTTGTTTAGTGGTATATTATCACTGCTAAATTCCTCAAAATACAGGACTTTGAAACTTCAGAAACCCCAAATCCAGGTCAAATAAAGTAAACCAGTATTTTCAAACAACAAACCCATAGATTAAGACAAAATTAGGGATAAAGTGAGAGAATAAACCGTCACTTGTAAGGAGCAGGATCCTGACAACTGTGAAGGAAGGTGGTATTAAAAGCTGATTTCAAGTAAAAAGGATGGTTTTGCTTTGCTCATCTATAGAAGTTACTCCTTTAAGTTCAGAAAAGTTGGCTCAGAAGAAAACTAAATGGGCAAATTTATGAAAAGCATAAACAGTAAGACTGCAGTACTAAGGAATTATGTGGCAATAATGCAATTAAACAGCATTAATATTTTCTCAAAACAAGAAATAAAATATTGTTACCTTAGCTCTTTAAAAAAAAGGAGTTTTCTGCTTAAATTGACTTCCAAATGTAAAATATTTCATTGATAAATACTCAAGGATTAAAAAAATAACCCAGAGAATGAAAAAAAAAAAAGAATCTATCAATTATATAACTGTCCTTGTAAATGCAAGGGTTACATAAAGGTTTGTTTTTAAAACCTCAGGTAAGTGAACTAGTTAAAAAAAGGGGGGCAAAACTGCAAATTACTCAAACTTAGCCTGAAAACTTAATATTTATAAAATGCCTTAAAAGTTTCTCTTTCTAAATGCAGTATGAAACAAGACTGAAAGCTACAGTATTTTTAGCTCCAATTCTGTGCAGAACCCAAACTACCTTGTTCATTTGGCTTCATAAAAACAGCAAATAAAAAGAATACACAAGAGCAGAAGCAAACTGTGTGATGAAAGTGCTCCAAGCACAGGTCCGATGAAAACGCCGTGCTGTGAGTCTGTCTGATGTTCTGAACGAGCACTCTGTGACTGCGGCCACCTGCGTCAAGCAGGGGGCGTGAGGACGGAAAGTGGGTTAGAGAGGTTCCAACCTCATTAAGTCCCTCCTTCAGATAATTCCTCGGTAGAATCTTGTTAAATAAGATAAAGGGGACACTGAGAAGCTCGAAAAGTTGTCATGGAATTTCTTCCTTTATAAAACTATACAAATGTTGGCTAAATCTTCACGTTTAGGTTAGAATCAGACCAATGAAATATAATTCAAAATCTCATAATAGTAGTCATATTTTGTGAAATGATTGAAAGGAAAAACAAAGTAAAATGGTGACATGGGGATTAAGTGGAGCCCAGGGTATAAACTAAAAGAAGGAAATGAGAAGCAGATTAAAAAATGAGTTCTGAGTTGAGTCAAACTCCACTTGATAACCTGAACACACGCACAGCGCACTGTGCTGGGTGGGGGCAGGTGGAGATGCAGGCCTGGACACAGGTGCCGCCCACTCAGGGCACTGCGCAGGTGCTAGGACGCAGGATTTACACCCCAGGTCTTTCTAGGAATTTAAACTTCTCTAGGAAGATAGGACACACACACAGAAACACGAACTATATAATGCAAGACAACAGATGGCGAGCACCGTCTGAGCGGGAGAGAGAAGAAGTGCACTTCCACAAGGGTTCACAGCCGAGACGTCTGCCCAGCTACGATCTGGTTTGCGCTGCCTGCAGTCTAGCAGGTCTCATCTGTTCCAGTACCAAAGTAAGTTCAAATTCCCACTGAAGACCAAAACTGAAAAGATCTCTTTCTGTTTTAACATAAACTAGTCTAAAATTTGCTTTAATGTAAAAGATGTTAACATCATTTTGATTATGCCCCTTTTCTAAAGCTATCTTTTGAAGATTTCTCAGGTATTTAAACCCAGTTACCTGACTCTTAGAATCCCAGATATAAGAAAGAATACCAAATGACAACCAGTTAAAAAAATAGGTGAGTAATGCCTCATTCAACTTAAATCTGAAATGTTCATATACATAATTAAATATATCTCAATATTTGAAATGACAAGTAAATGTAATGTGGGATCCAGAATGAGATCCTAGAAAAGAAAATGGATGTTACGTAAAAACTAAGAAAACGTGAATAGAGTACGCCCTTCAGTTAATAAAGTTATCAATACTGGTTTGTTAATAATTGTGACAAATGTTCCATATGAATGTGAGGTGTTCATAACAGTAGAAACTGGGTATGGGGGATATGAGACCTCTGTAATGTTTTTATGACTTTTCTATAAATCTAGAACTATTCTAAAACAAAAAATTTATTTAAAGTATATGTGTGTATATATATACTAACATATATACACAATACATGTTAGTATTTTAGATTATCTCCACCAAATCTTAAAATCTATCTTCATGTCAATGTGGATGAGAGATTTTACTTGGGGTCTAACACACGTGAGAAACAAAGCATGACCGTGCAGCGCCGCAGGGCTGGGAAGCAGGGAGCGCTCAGGAACGTTAGCTGTCGTCTGCCACAGCCACAGCACAGGGACACGAGCTTTGGGAGCGCCAAGATTTTCCCCAGGTTTTATGCTGCTGCATGTCCACCGCATGGCACATAGTAGGTATCAATAAATGGTCAGTGACTGACTTGTCCTCAGCCTTAAAAAAGGCCGTGGTGGGGGGAGTCTTACCTCGCGAACTAGAATTAGGTTTGAATAATAAATAACATGAATATAAGTTTCCTGTGGAGCCATGAAGAAAAGTATATGATCAGAAATGAGGGTTTTAAACTAGTGTACGTGTCAGAATGGAAGGATATCATCCAAGTCAGACAAAACACCAGCCCTAGTAACTAAACAAAAATGAGATACTCTAATTTGCAACGAACAACGGTGATTCGGGATACAAATACGTACAAGTCAATCTCTCCCGGAGCTCAGGAGTTGGAGCCATGTCCACAGCGCTCTTCCCATGGCAGTTGACTAGCGTGGGGTCAGCGCCATGGCTAAGCAACAAAGAGCAGACTTCCACACGGTTCTTGGAAGCGGCCTCATGGAGCGGAGTGAACTGCCAGAGATCCATAGCATTAACACAGGCTCCATGCTGAGTTGAGAATAAAAAGGTTTAGGTCAGTAATCATTTCGCTGGATCAGATAAAACTTAGAAGACATTTATTTCACTGTAAATGTCAGATACAACTCTTTCAAATGTCAATGAATATTTTAATTATATTAATTTTGTCTTTTAAAAATAGTTAAAAACAAGTTGAATGTTTTAAAATTTTAAGCAATGATAATACTTTACAAAATTGTTTTATTCTCTTAAAAAATCTTATTCAGTAAAAACACATGCAAAGACTCATGACAAGTTTAAAAGCAGCAAATTAAATACAATATTTTAAATTTCTCTTACCTTTAGTAGCAGTTCTGTGACTTCATAATGTCCATATGAACATGCATTATGAAGAGGCACAAGTCCACTAAATGAAAAAAAGGCAAATGAAAATACTGAAATTTTAAACAACTTACTACAGTCATTTATCCAAGAAGTGCTAAGAAACAAAAATCTAACCAATCCCAATATAATTATATTAAAGACAGTTTAAAGTATTTAACTAGATGATACAAAACACAGTTACTGTTTAACCTTTTGCATCTATTTTGTATTTTGTGTATATAATCCTTAAGTATCGACAAAAACACTGATTAGAAAAGCATTTAGGCAAATGAAGAACATATGCTACCTGACAACTGCATGCTTTATATATAAGGTATTTACAGTAAATAAATGTTAATGGATAGAGAACTGACACATCCCTACCATTGTTTGCCTTTCAAAGTAATTTCCAGCATAAGAATGAAAAGTCCAAACTACTGTAACTTGCATTTCAAAGTATCATTCTAGGAGTCGAAGGCCCCTGTGCTGTACTTCTCTTGACTCACCCATCGTACACCCATCTGTTTCAGACGTGCACGAGGAAACAGATGTACAAGAGCATCAGGCATTCGTAGCCCTGTTCTGTTGGGACGCCACTCATGCATGGCATTAAACCTGGCGCAGGCAAGAGAGAAACGGAGCACGGAAAGAAGGTCCTGGATTCCCCCTCTGAAAACTCTCTCAAGTGCTGAGTTCTTTCTTCATTTGTTTCCTGACACAGAAAGGGGCAAAGCGAAAGAAAACCCTCCTCCAGGGCTTCTCCTTTTTATGCTGGCAATTCCAAGAGTGTAATACGAATCTACTTTAGTTGGGTAGTAAGGCCAAATTATCTTTTTGATCTTACAGTGGAATAATGAGAAATGTCAGCCCATCATATAGGAGAGCAGACTTGATTCCTGTATCTCTGGAGACTAGACAGGAAAGTGGTACAAAGTTTTCCAAAATACACCTCCTCATAAGGGAAATGGCATCACTGCCTTCTTTGATGCCCCCTCGCCCAGTCACGTCAACCTCCATAAGGAACTTTTAGGTTTTCCCAGGTCAGATACCCAAGAATTCATTGGGAAAAAGCCAAATTAGAATACTGTATACTTCAGATTTTGGTTTATTAATAAGAGATGATCCTTTCGTGCCAGATGAATATGATAACTATATTAAAAGATGATCAGAATTTTAAATTTGTTTTATGTCTTTTTGAAATGCAACTTGAGTTGAAAAATAATAACTGCAATTGAGAGAAACAAATTTTAACTTCAAATATTAGAACTGCAATAAAATTAAACTAATTAAGGAAAGTATTATGAGAAGCATCTGTAATAAGTAGTATACAAAAATAAAATCAAATCGAAGTTGCAAACATTCTTAAAATGTAACCCAAGCTGTAACAAAAATGGGATATATGACCTTCTTTGCCTAGTGCTCAATGACTTTAGCACATCAGATGTTGAAAACAAAGCATAACCATCCATGAGCAAAACCATCAAAGGAAATAATGAACACACCTACCCTTTGTCTTTCGCGTGAACATCAGCACCGTGCTGGAGAAGCAGCTGAACTATGCGAACTCTGTTGTAGCCCGCTGCTAGATGCAGAGGAGTGGACTAGAAAACACACAAAAAACCCACATTCACTTCCTCGGGTACATAAATCGTGCTTTGTCCTTCAATCTAGATTTGTTTAGATTTAAACCAATGAATGTTAACATACACACAAAAAAGTACTGGGCTGAAGTGCCAAACTTCATATTCCCTAACTGGGTGAGAGAGAATTCACTCAGGTTCAAGAGTAAATGCCAGTCTCAGCGCCACCCGCCTGCTTCTCTTACTTGTCTGTGGAGGCTTCTGGTGACGGAGCCCTACCCGACCTTCTCTGCGTCATTTCTGACTCCCTCCCAGCCAAAGCCCCTCTCACTGTCCTGAGAAGACATGTCAGGGCTCCTACCGCTCCTACCGGAAATGTTCTTCCTTGGCCTGTTTAAATCCTGTCCCCCTTCCAAGTTCTAACTCTTCAATCCCATCTCTATGATAAAGACTTACTCAAAATTTCTCTTCAATAGGAAAGGATGAAAAGCCTCTGTTAGGAACTATTTGAAGAAACTTTAGTGGAAACAAAAAGGACAGTGGACCATATTCATTCCATGCAGCTGCTAGCAATGGTTCAAAACTAATTTGCTACATTGCATGCAATGAAAGATGCCAGGGTAGTATTTAATTCTTTTATTTTATATTCTACACATGCAGTATAAATACAAGAAGAAAATAAAGTTTCTTCCCAACTAATTCCTGCCACATTTTAATTTGAACCAAATTTGAACCAACAGAGAACCCTTTGAAAGGGTCTCTGTTGAAATTTAATACAGTAATTAAAGTAAACTCAACTTTAAAAAAATCAGAAATAACATTATTTAATTAAAAGTTTCTCTATAACCACAGTAATTTTTCCACTTTTGCTTATTTCCTTGAAGTTTAAATACTGTAACATCTTTTCACACAGGGTCTAATATACTTTGTATATTCTCTAATTTTTCCTGTTTTCTATGTGGGCCTTGAGCTTTAATAAGATTTTCAATTTATTTCCTTTACATACTACTCCAAATGTCAAGATACCAAAGAACTACTAAATACTGTATTATCTATTACTGCGTTCATAGCACTTCACACATTTTATATGTTCTGATTGCCTCTAAGTTTAAAAAATATTTTTTGAGCAAAACACAGCTAATAATGAGGAGCCCTCAGAACAAGAATACTGAATAGGAAGTCAAGAAACCTGATAATATTCCTAGCTCTTATGAAACTGAAAATCATATTACCTATGTGTTTTGGCTTCTTCATGTGTAAAACAGAGATAAAATCACCCAACCTAGCTATCTTAAAAATGAATGAAAATAAAGTTTTCTCCCATAGAAAAGCACTCTTAAAATAAAAAATGCTATATAAAAAATCGATTGAAAATTCTGTATCATCAAACGACATGCCCATCCAAGTGTCTACTTTTCAGACACATGTCAAATGTTACGGCAAGTAACACTTCCATGGGGGATCGATTTATTTTCGAGGACTGTTTCCCCTCCTTCAGGATTTTAAAGATGTGGTTTATCTTGTGGTTTCAGACTAGACATCTGCCAACATGCTTAACTCTGTTCCTTTGTACATGCAGTTATGTGGTTCTTTCCCCTCTAGATGCTTTAATACATACTCCTTATTACTGGCTTTAAGCAATTTGATTGTGATGTACTAAGTTAGTACAGTTTTCTTAATTCCCCCCCACTTTCTCACCAAGCTTGTTGAATCTTCCTTTATAGTTTTCATCAAATTTGGAAAACTTTCATTTATTATTTCTTCTAATACTTTTTCTGCCCTCTCTTCCACCATTCTCTCCTTCAGAGTCTCCAATTACACATATATTAGGCTGCTTTCAAAGCTTGCTTTTAAACTTTGTTAAGCAGGACTAGTTCCTCTCTTTCGGTGAGACATCACCCTTCCGAGTGCTCCACGACATCTAATGAACTATGAGGTTTGCCTACTCTGGCGGAAGGCAACCAAAACGATGACAGATTCTATGTGAGCTGCTAGGATTGCTATCTTTAACCTTTTTTGGGTGGCGGTTCTATCAGCCTCAGGCAGGTTCATCGTACGGTGTAGCCCCGTCCCCGTGGAAGACGGTCGAGGGACCCTGGGCAGGTCTCCAGGGCTCTCTTCTCCATGCAGCACTCCGCCCCCTGGTCCTCCACCCTACTAACGCTTGCCCCGTGGTCTCCTCACATTTCTAAATCCATCTTCTCAAATCGGGGAGACCACTGGGCTCCTCCTGGGTTTTGCCAACCCAAGTTAAGGCCTGGAAATGTTGACGAGGCAGTAAAACTCGAGCAATCACATAACTCAGATCACTGTAGTCCTGTCTCTCAGGCATCACTGCCAAGTACTGCCTGATGTCCAATTTCTGAAAACCATTGTTTCATCTATTTTGTCTAGTTTTTTTTTATTGTTTCAGGAAGGAAAGTAAAACAAGTCTCTGTTATTCCATCTTGGTCCATTTTCAGGACTAAATTGGACTTCACACTGTAGCTAGGAAGCTTCGTCCAGAGATGATGATGGCTTTGGAGAACTGGTCAGTAAGTCGGTGAGCTCTGGTAAAAGTCACAGCTGACATTTAACATTATATGGAAAAAGTGACATCGTCATTGCTGATGTTCAAAAAGACTTTCCTTTTTCATATGAGTATCTTTCAAAAATTGTATTTGTATATAGTTGATTCAATAATAGTTTTTATTCTTGACAATGAATAAAGTTGCTAAATAAGTGAATACATACACAGTTAATTTAGAAAGATAAGACATAAGAAAAAATATCTAGTTTCTGGATTTTTAAAAATCATTTTGAGACTATGGTGCTTTAAAATGGTACTATATTTTGTTTTTAAACTGCTGAAATGTAAGTAACAAATAAGTCAGAAGGCTCTGTAACTGACAAGGTATAACATGATAGGAAGCCTGAAATAAAGCATCTGTGAAAAAAAGGAGTTGAGGAGTGAGTGTCCAAAAGTATCGGGAAGCAGAATTGGTAGAACCTGATAACTGACAGGTGAGGAATACAGAAGTTCTAGTTTGGAAATGTCAGTGACAAATGAAAGGAAGGAAGGGAATGGGAGTGAGGAAGAAAGGGGAAGGAGGGGCGAAGAGAGGAAAAGAGCTCAGAGGGAAGGAATCAGGTTTGGGTTTATTGAATTTGAGTGCCTGGCTGAACACAAATCTGCTCATCAGTGGTCTTCATTAAAAATGTTAGCATCTGCCACGTTATCTGGCACCAGGTTAAGTGCTAGGGATAGCATGGTAAAGAAGAAGGCTCTGTACTTTGCCATTATGGGTTGTCTTACTCAAAACATAAAGTCCCTAAATGAAATACATACAAAATATTGCTTTATTCAGGACAAAGGTGAGGCAGGACAAAAGTCTAATTTCTGAGGAGTCAATGAGAGAGCAGACAGATATCACTAAATGTGACGAAAACTGCGGGAAGTCCGGGATGCCACGACAGGCTAGAAGACGCACCCCTGCCGCACTCCAGAGGCCGGTACGAAGCAGTGGGGCAGGAGAGTCTCAGAAGACCTGCCTCCTGGGGAAAAACTGGAAGATGGACACAAATCACTGAGGCAAAAGGGTGGGGAACTATCCCAGGGACTGTGAGGAGTATATATTAATACACAGTGGCCACGGTATAATTGAGGGATAAAATTTTAGCAGCTAAGTATATAATAGTATGAGCTTGGGGAGATGATAAGAACTATGGGAAACTTCCCAAGGACTTAAGGCAGAAAATTACTTAAGACTGGAGTTTTGGGAAGGTCATTCTAATTACTTATAAAGAACTGGATGGGCAGGGCAAACCCAATGACAAAGAGACATAACAGAAGACTGAAGAACTAATCTAGGAGAGAGATAACGACAGTGTCAGCTGGCAAAATTGGTAGCAGCATCTAAGCAGAGGTAGCTGAGCTATGGGAGTGGATGAATTCACAGGGAAAGTAAGTATAGAACAATATGGGTGCGATTTTCCAAGTAGTCAGTCTAATGTGGAGGCTAATTATGCAAACTAAATAGTATCACTAGAAGGCACATAAAAAATCTGTAAAATGCAAGCAATAAATCTGAGGGAATGGTATAAAGCAAAAAAGAAAAAAAAGCATGAATTGCAAACAAAGGATGATTTAAACAAGCTAATGCTACTAAGAGCCCAGAAGTTTTTCCTCTAGAAAAAATTTATAACTAAACATTACATACACCAAATGATATCTTTTGATGCAAAGCAATTAACATCATGTGGCCCAGACTAAACTTAATGAATGGTTACCACATACTGCCAACTTTACACCCCGACTGCCAAGTGGCAAAGCAATGATAAAAGTAATTTTCTAAATGGTAGGATAATTAACAGAGCATAATTTCAGTTTTGAAAAAATAAAGCAGACCCTTTGTAAAATACTCAAACATGTTATTTGACAATTTTGTGGTGGTTGTAAACTAGTAAACACAAGAATTCAACATCACTGAGACATCTTAACATCTTAATTCTTAAAACAGATTTTGTGTTTGATTGGGAATTAAAAAAGATTTTATTTATTTATTTTTAGAGAGGGGAAGGGAGGAAGAGAGAGTGGGAAAGAAACATCAATGTGAGGTTGCCTCTTGTGCGCCCCCTACTGGGGACCTGGCCTGCAACCCAGGAATATGCGCTGACGGGGACTCGAACCAGCGACCCTTTGGTTCACAGGCCCACACTCAATCCACTGAGCCACACCAGCCAGGGTTGATTTGGAATGTTTTAAAAGTCAAATGTGGACAGTGATAAAGTATGGAACAATTGCAAATACAAAAACTGTTACCTAAAAATCTATCTAAATATTATTCTACTCTAAGAAAATATTTTCATATTGTAGAACGTTTACAAAAAAAGAATCCTTACTTAAAGAAGCCCCATAATTCAAAGTTATCTTCTTGGAATCAAGCCACTTAAGAAGTGCACATATATATCTTTGTCTTCTGTGATACAGATTTGCAGGGTAGTATAGGCATTAAAGGTAGCTTCAAGTTATCCTGTGTGTACACACACAGCTAAAATGGTGACAACCAACAACCCTGATACAAAACTGTGGGTGCAACTTTAGCATAAGTCTGGGTAAAGGCTTTTAAGCTTTGGGTTTGCATTTCTGCTTTGCAAAATTTTAAGATATGTGGTTTTGGACTAATTCCTTCATGTCTCTGAGACTTGGCTTCTGATGTCTGTAAAATGAGAACTATAATTCCTACCATAAAGGCTATGTTATGGATTAAAGATGACTATATAAGGCACCTAAGAGAGTATCACATAGAAAAAGCTCAACAAATGATAGTTATTACTTATCATTACCTTATTAGCTTTCTTACACACTTAGACGTTTTTAGTGGTCCTTTATAGGTCCTCATCTTACTCCACCTATCAGCCTTATTTGACACAGCTCATCACTTCCTCCCTCTTGAGATGGTATCTAGGACACCTGCACACCTACCTCACTGGTCGCTCCTCGGTCTTCTTTTCTGGTTATTCCTCATTTTCTGGATATTGGAGTGAGTACTCCAGAGCTGTGTCCTTGGACCTCTTTTCTTTATTATTCTACTCCTTCCTGTGGTGATCTCATGCAGTCCTGGGGCTTTACATAATATTCATACACTGACAACTTAATCATATCCCCAGCTCAAGTCTTCTCTGCTGAACGTCAGTCTCTCATAATCAAACTTCCCACATCACCATAGGGATGGACACACAGGAACATCTCATACTTATCACGGCCAAAACTGAGCTCCTTGCATTTCCCCCCAAATCCACTCTAAAGAGTTTCCTGTTGCTGTTAAGGACAACTCCATCCTTTTAGCCATGCAGGTCAAAATCTGAGTCTTTCTTGATTCCTATCTTTCACACACTATGCTCCCTGCATCAGACAGAATTTCTGTTGGCTGTATCTCTAAATATGTGTAGGGCCCAATCACTTCTCACCACATCTGTTGTCACCACCCTGGTCCAAGCCATCATTCTTGCTCAGCTGATTGGCTGTTAACAGCCTTCAATTTGGTCTCCTTGCTTCTAGCATAATCTTCTTGGAGTCTATACATCACGGCAGCAGAGTGATTCTGTGAAAGTGTGGCAGACACACAAATTCCTCGCTCAAAATCTTCCAATGGCTCTTCATCTCAGTCCAAGAAAAAGCTGGTCTTTATAATTGTCTAGATGGCCACGAAAACTCTCTCCCATCACCCCCTCCAACTTCCTGACATCATCTTTTATTCTGCTTCTCTTGGTTCCCTGGACACAGCTCAACTGCCATAAACGTTAATTAGCTGAAGCCAATGGGAATTAGACTGTGCTAGGTGAAGTATCTTCTGGAAAATCCTCGGATTCAAATTTAACTGAATCCAACTGAGGCGCAGGGGCTTTGCTGAGTGCTTTCTCATTTTTATCTCATTCAATACCTCCTCAAGCCTTTATTACAGTGCCTCCATTTTACAGGTGAAGAAACTGAGGCTTGTGCCCAAGGACACAGCTAGCACCTGGCAGAGCTGGGATGCAAACCCAGGCACTCCGACTCCCTGCTTCCTCTCCAAACCAGGCAGAACCTGAATAAAGAGCACTGCAGACAGGGAGGGAGTGGGGAGGAGCTGAAAGGAGGACTTCAGCTTTTTACTGTATGCATTTCGGTATTTTATTTTTATTTGTACAAAAATATGTACTTGCTTAGTAATTAAAAAAAAAAGTGGTGACCTGGCTGATGTAGCTCAGTGGATTGAGCGCGGGCCTGTGAAGCAAAGGATCATGGTTCGATTCCCAGTCAGGGCACATGCCTGGGTTGCAGGCCAGTTCCCAGCAGGGGACACACAAGAAGCAACCATACATTGGTATTTCTCTCCCTAACCCTTCCCTCTAAAGATAAATAAATAATTTTTTAAAAAGTGGTAAAAAATGTGAAATGCGCTCTCAAAAAGTTAAAGACCTTCCAGTAACAAAAAATTTTCCCACTTAAATTTAATTTCACATGACTTCTTAACAAATCCAAACAACAATGGAAGACAAAACATTCCTGAGGGTTAAAAAGCAAAATAAAAAAATCTTATGGATACAAAATGCAGCCATCAGTTTTGGAAGACCTACATATTATCATGTGTCTAGAATACTAAAATTTAATTTCTAGATTTTTTTTTCCACTGAGAAAGAAATCGTAATAACTACTTCTCAAGATTTCAGTGTATTATTGCTATTCAATGCAGAGGGAATTCCAGCATTTGCATTTTAACAGAAAGCACATACTGCTCTCTCTCCAGTGACTGCTGGGTACGGGTGGGGGTGGGGGGAGGTCCCCTCTCCTCCTGGTGCTGAGGAAGCTTCTGACGCTGACAACTCCCGTAGAGACAGAATACCCCCACCTCTGTAACTTTTCATCTAGGCAGCATAAAATAGAAAAATTAAATCTTATTTTTTAAAACTATTATTATTGTTTTGTTTTTATAAAGTACAAAATTTGAGGCATTCCTTTTACAAGAGATTCCAAAATATCAATACTCCAAAATGATTATCTTTTCCTCTTATTCTGTCTTTGGACAGTATTTTTGCAATAAAAACAAAATAAAAAATTTACCAAAGACTGGTCCTAAAACTATCTGTCATAATCTTTCACTAAGACTTCTCATAAAATAATAGTTATTTATTCATGTAGCTGTCTCCTCTAAACCACTGCGAGGTCATTGAAACTAGAGAATGTATCTAAATTTTATGTTTCAAGGGCTTAACATGGTACATCGTAAGTAGTAGGGCATTAAAAAAGCAGAAGTTATTGTCAGAGTTTGATTTATATTACCAAAAAAGACAGAGGACAAGAATAATCCAGCTTGGTGAATTTGACTTTAAATTTACGGGAAGGGTTTACAACTACATTTCTCTGCAGGCCTGTGAAAGGTTTGATGCATTCCCTAGGAAAGAACAAAACCACAGCTGTGAAGCCATGACGTTAAGGCATCAGAAAAAGCTGTCTACCTGCGTGATGTACAGTGTATATTGGTTTTCTTTAAGGTGGAGATGCAGTTGGAATTAGAGCAAATCCTTTGGAATTTTCCAGACTGGGGTGACCACTCACACTGGTTTGCCGAGGACTTTCCTGGTCCTAGAAAACCCATGCAGGATGGCACGGCTGGTCACCCTACTGAAGCCAGGCTCAGCGCTGAATCAGCTTCTTGGTTTTGGGAGCGCTCCCGAGTCAGAAAGCTGGGTGTGTCTGTGTGCACACGTGCACAGGCCAGCATGCCCATGTGTTCGGAATGAGACAAGGCTTACTATTACTTCACCAAATTAGGACACGAGCCCTCTTAGGAGTCACCTCGCAGACACACAAAAGGTACTCCTTCTATCCAACATTCATTTCTTAAAAAGACACAGTTGCAGTTTATCTCAGGCCCACGCCAGCCCCGTGATATAACACACTACTCAGATTCTCCTTCCAGATTCTTGCTCTACCGCTACAACCACAAAACGGTTTCATAAGATAGAACTCTGAACTTTTCAGCACTTGAATACTCATGTACTCATCACCCAGATTCCACACGCATTAAATTAGTAATTATGAAGATTTTGTTGCACTGCCTTCTGGCATGACTTTTATCTTTCATTTTCACCACTTAAGTATTCTGAAGCAAATTCAAAACACTGTAACGTTTCATACCTACATAAATTAAAAATTCCAATACTTGTTTCCACCATTTTTTATATAAGAACTTGTTTTCTTCCAGATCTAGTTTCAAAAATAAAGCTCTATATAAGTATTTTCCATTTTATCTGGTCTCAATATCAATTACTTCACATTTACTCACCATTCTCCAACCAACAGAATTCCCTTTTAAATGATAAAAATAACATATTTCCTATAAAATAATATGAAGTAAAATTGTTCTATTTCTCCCTCTAGTCCAACAAACCTCTTTCTCAAAGGTAATCAGTTTATAGTTCCACAGTTTCATTTGAGATATTTTTTGTGTGTATATAAATGTGTTTTTCTCGGTTCTTTTTGCTGTTGTTTTGTCAAACAAATGGATAGTTATTTCTCTGCAATTTGTTTTTCTCTCTCCTAATATGTTAGTACATATGGGCCTATCTAATTCTTCCTACAGAATTTCCATTTCATAAGTGGACCGTAATTGTTTGCCCGTTGCCTGTAAGTGGACATTCAGGCCAGGCTGTTCCACCTGTGTTCTGGCTACCTTAAAATACATCTCTTCCAAATTTATTTGGTTAAGACAGATCAATGTTTCCCTTCTACACATAAAATACTGTATCAGCCATTAATATAAAATTCCCAGGAAAATATAGTAACTACATAATCACAGCTTATTAAATTTCTTTTAGACATAGAGACACAACTAAGAAGTCCTCTGAGACAGCGATATATAAATCAGAATCAAAATAAATTAAAAGCTAAAGAATCAATATGGGCATGAGTCCATGGAAATAAGTATATCTCACCACCTCTGCCAGTCTTTTGAAGGGATGTTTTAAGTAGTATAATGAATATTAAACAGTGTCCTTGAAGTTTCTCAACTCTTGGGCTATTATAAAGAAAATTAAAAAGAAAAACTGTGTCCACAGAATAAAAATTAATAAACTAAAGTAGAAACAAAATTTAAAAGATATTTTATTTACACTTTTCTTGCAAACTATGTCTCCTTTATCTTGACTTTTTCTCCAGATTACACATTACTAGATTCTCCTAGAATATAGTTTTCCTTCCCATTACGAGTCATTCCCTCCGGTCCTGGACCTCTTGGTCAACTGTTCTCGCAAATACTGGGCCTCGAGCAGACCACCCTTCACCTTAGATACTGGCTCATCTCAGCAGACTATGTCAGGACTGTTCATTACCAGACATGATATTACTCCAACGCAACAGTGTGTAATGGTTTAATGCTTTTACATCATAACCTTTATAAAGGGGGAGTTGGTTGACAAATGAACTGGGCTTCCTCACATCGTTATTTTAAGGCTAAAAAGAAATAGAAGATACCAAAACATTTTTAAAATAAAAAGCATTTTTTGAAAACAGTAGCAAAATGTACTGGCTATCTCCTACATGCCAAGTACTGTTCAAAGTATATTTCATGTATTAACTTGTTTACTTTACACAACTACCACCTGAGCTAGAAACTGTTAGTGTCTCCACATAACGAATGAGGGAACAGAGGGATAGGGGGATTACTACAGCAAGTGAACAGCAGAGTCAGAGATCAAACGCAGAGGGTCTGACTTCAGACTCTCACTCTCCTCTCGGTTCGCTGAGTACGGAGGTTCGGGAGAGGACGTTTCGAAGTGAGCTAGCTGGGCGAGGTGGCAGAGGGGTGCTCTCGGTGGGCAGGGGATGCCTGGGTAGCTCTGACTACTTCAGCACCCTGACCACAGTGCCCCCCACACCAAACCCGGCCAAAATAAGGGTGTGGCGAGCCACAGGACGAGCACTTTAGAAATGCAGAACTTCTAATAACAGAAGTCGTCTAAGACAGTAAGTGCTGAAGCACAAGGAAGAATAGAACACCGAAATTAGAGAAGATAATTTACCTGCCTCTTCCCCAGTGCAGGTTTTTCTAAGGATCTTTAATAGTCGGTCAGTCATTTGGCCTCTTCTTGAACTCAAGCCCTCCAGTTGCCTCAACTGCTTTTACAGAATAACTGCCTGAATACCAGCTCGGTCACCCTTTAACTGCTCGACATCCCTCCTGCAAGTGTGGAACCCTAAATTCAACACTAGAGTCGCATGTGGTTTGATGCAAACCAGTGGATCCTCATTTAGAAAAAGAGTTTTCGAGCAGAGCAGATGACCAAGTCACCTGACTGGCCGGTACCCCAGGGAAGCTTCCCACAGTGCACTGGGCGGTCAGAGGAGCTACCGTCCACCTCCTCCTCCCAAGGAGAGTCTGTGAATTCTGGGCAGACTGCTGACCAGAGGCAGAGTAATGGCTGGTGTTTTACAGCCCCAGAGGATGCTCTTCCCGAGTAACATGCGCAGTCTTCTTCAGAAAGGGACCTATGGCATTTGAAAATTTGTTTAATTTGTGAAATATCTTATAGAACTAAGTTTCTAAAATTCGCCTGCTTTATCCAGTAAGAATTTATTTTTAAAGTGATAATATAAAGGACTGTCTTTATTTTAAGTGCATGTGTGCACTGGGAAGAGAAAAGGAGAAAGGAAATGAACAAACAAGGAACAACAGGAAATCCATAGGGTAATCTTTGTGAGAATAACACTCTGAGTGCCAACTTAATTCAATTTTAACTTAATATTGTCATTGTGGGAACTCCAAGGGGATTCTTCAACAGCCAGAAATTTCTTTTTCCAGCCTCAGAATCAGCAGAAAAACTGAAATGTATGCATGAAAGCAAATTTCTTCCCTCCTCTCTTAGGGTTTACATGGAAAAGAAATAGGTAGCGCTCTCAGAAGGTGTGACAGTCATTCTGCATTGATTAATGAGAAACAGGTGGCACGCTTTACGGAAACCAGGTTTCTTGGTCTGATAGTAACCTGATGTTTTACAGTTTCAAGGAAAAAAGTTTTCACACACCACCCAAACTTCACATGAATTATTTTTACAGTTAATGTTTACAATCTTAGGTTTTCAAATCTAAACACCCAAGATTCTAACTATTGTTCAACAAATAACTTGTTTTTGAAACAGGGAACAAACGAGTTATGAGAGATTAAAGATGGGCATTTAAAGATTATTTATGAGAGAATCATTCCACCTTAGGTCATTAGACAGGCATTTTAACTGTGTAAAGAAGGAGAACGACCAATTCCTCTAGCTGATTTTAATGTGAATAAGAACTCTAGGAGTTTTGAGATATGCTGTCACCTCAAAGTTCCTTCGGTGGTAAAGCCCGTGTTGTTTCTGAGTTTGCGTACTTGAATTTGGCAGCCAAAGGTACAGAGGTGTAGCGATCTCTAGTTCTGAGCCCTGCCCACAGGCCCCTCCCCCTATTCTTCTGGGTATTGAACCCTCTCTGAGGCTCAAAGATTAATTTAATGGATATTACGGTATTCAGAGTAGGATATTGTGATGTTACTATTAAGAAAACAAAGTATCTTTATGGAAGGAAAAATCAATATATGAAACATTTTATATTTGGAGTTAGCCAGCTTCCAAATATACTTACTTGGCCAAATACTCATTTCAAAAAATTATGCAAAGTATTTATAGTGTTTTTAAAATTTTACTACTGATGCCATTCTTAGTATAGAAAGATGTTTTATTAGGCACAGAAAACAGTCTTCTTTTAAATAGAATACATGAAAATTCTTGATGCTTTTGGAGATTTCCTTTTATAATTCTAATTTGATTGAACAAGTACATGGATGAACGCACATGCTTGTGGGGAGGGGAGAATAAGGCTTCCTGAGCGATTATACTTTTAAAAATGAAGAAGAAGAAAAAGGTAATGTGACAAAAATAACTGAGCGTTATAAGTCTGGGTTGCTCTCCCCCAAACTTGTGAGTGGAAGCCCTAGCCCTTGGTGTGATGACACTCGGAGACAGGAACTTGAGGAGGCCCCTCATGATGAGGGAGTACCCCCTACACAGAAGAGACACCCGAGAGCTCGCTTTCTCTCCCAGCACACGGGCATCCCCCCGACGAGCCAAGAACGGAGACCCTCATCAGAAACCAACCTTAATCTTGGATTCCCCAGCCTCCAGAACTGTGAGAAGTAAATTTCTGTTCCTTAATCCATCCAAACTATTGTATTGCAGCCTGAGCACAATGAATTAAGAAATCAATAGTTTATGTTGGTTTTATATTACAGCCAAACAACTGTTTCTGATAATGCTAATTCAAAGCTACAGATAGCTTCGAAGTTCTTAAATCCATAATCAACTCTTCACTTTTTTTTTTGCTTCTCATCAGGCCAGAAGAATTTCTGAAAGTAGGCTTCTCTTTGTACCTAAGTATGCCTTTTTACACAGTTCACCCTTTACTAAAAGAATTTTAGAGCTTTTTGCAGAGTATCCCACAGTCAACTGATATTAACTGAACAGGTTAAGCCAAAGAGATCATAATCATTATAGGGGTACTTTAAAATCTCTTTATCACGTAATAACTGATACATAAAAATACATAAATGGCCCTGGCTGGTGTAGCTCAGTGGATTGAGCGCGGGCCTGGGAACCAAACAACCACGGTTCAATTCCCAGTCAGGGCACATGCCTGGGTTGCAGGCCAGTTCCCAGCAGGGGATGCACAAGAGGCAACCATACACTGATATTTCTCTCCCTCTCTCCTTCTCTTCCCCTCTAAAGATAAATAAATAAAATCTTTAAAAGATTTAAAAAATACATAAATGACACTGCCCACCATCCCACTTAACTGAAGAACCGCTGACACTATTTTGTGTGTTTCTTCTCGATCCTCCTATTCCCTGGCCACGAGGCCACGTGGACACTGCTGTAGTTGTAATCCACCCTGTACAGAAAAAACCCTTTTAAATGTCGATTCTTGCCATTTTAAAAAGATATTAAGGAGTGTCTTTTTTTTTTTGGTTATTTGGCTTTTAAGTCAATTTTCAATAATGAATCATACTCATAGCAAAATGATGTAGTACTCACTCATTTTCCATCCCTCAATTACAAACTCAAAACTGCAAGAAAACTCATGCTGTTTGAATAGGAGAACACAAAAACCACAGTTAGGAGGAGGGTGGCTAAGCAGAACTACAATGAACTCCTAAATTTTAGCACCTACTTTTTAACACTGTGGTCTTTCTACTAAGAATTCTTTTCTCAAAGAGAGCACAACTGGCATGCGTCCTAATTAGCCTCACCAGTAGAAATGTCATGCTTGACAAAATAGAGACTGTTTTAGTAGAAGTGATTCCCTAATGAAAAATAAAAAAGACATTTTAATCCCTTGCTACAAAATGAATACACATAAGCATAACGATTTTACACAATACATCCCAACGTTAAGTAGGCAACAAAACTTGCTCTAAGGGATTTCTGCGTTACAGTGAGACACACATTGCTCAGCAAGATACACTTTAAAGATGTGATTTGATGAGATATGTAATTAAACCTGAAGTACTGGAAGAATTCCCTAATGCAGACTTATTGCATGTTGACCTTCTCATAATCCCAAGTAACATGGTAAAGTATGATCCATGAAAGTTGAAAATTAGAAAATGGTATGACCTTTTTTCTACCAAGATTTGGCAAGAACAGAGGATGATGATAAAGGCCACTAAAAGCCATAGGGAGTCAGGTGTGTGCCCACAGGTGATGCTAAAACTTTCTTCGAAGGGAGGCTCTATATAAACTTTATTCCAGACAGCAGAAGTTTTTACTGATGTGGCTCTACAGGCTCTTATATGATTCGATTCTCTACCACGGTAGTTACTACTAACTGATAAAAAATAAATTACAAAATACACCACAATCTTAAAATGTTAGAGTTGAAAGGTATCTTAGGGCTAATGTGGCCCAATCCTTATTTTTTAGGCAAAAGAACTGAGAACTCAGAGATATAAAACACTTGCCATCATCAAATACCTACAGTAACAATGTTAACTTAAAAATCTAGTGTTCCAGTTTCAAGTTCCTGCTTTTTCTCATAATACCATAATCCCAAAAGATGCACATGAAATCATTTTATGCATTCTGAGGGGAAAAAGTCTAAAATTCTAAGGTACAAATTCAATATATCTAAAGAAATAGTATTTGGGGATTTATTTTAAAATCTTCACTATTCTGCCAAGGAGCCATGATATAAGAGAACCATTTTCAGTAATCCGCCTGAGAAACGATGCTATCTCTCTTGCCCTAAAGATAATAAGCACTGACTGAATTATACTTCCCTAGAGTAGGGCAGTTCAGTCATTTATTACTAGATAACAAACTATCCCAGAAATGGCAGGTTTGCTTGGGTGCTGGGATGGCTTATGTCACCTGGAGGGAGTTCTACGCCTGGATGTCTGAATGGGGAGCGCAGGTGTGTCTCTGGCTAGAGGCCTCAGTTCTCCACATGGACTTCTCCACATGGCTGCTTGGGCTGCCTCATGGCATGGCTGCCAGGTTCCGAGAGAGAGCATTGCAAAAGCAAGAAATTGGCAGCTGCCAGGCCAGTTCAGGGTCTAGTCCTCGAAATGGCAAAGCAGCACTTCTGCTTTATTGTATTCATCAAAGCAGTCCCGGGGTTAGCTCAGACTCTGTGTAGGGGGCACTGGACAAGGGCATAAATAATGAGAGGCACAGTTCATTAAGGGGCCTTCAAAGTAACAATCTGCCATATAAGGATTATTAAAATGCTGGTCAAATATGATATTCAGAGAAGACTTACACTGAAGGAGCTGCTGAGCAAGAACACTGTATGAGAATACGACAAATGTATATAACCCTAAAGTTTAAATATAAATACAAAAACTGCACGAATCCTGCATGTTCTACGTGCTTCATGGACGTGCTTTATGGAATGCAAATGAATGCTGTGGCATTATTTTCAGCCAAGTATACATAGCTCAAGGACATATTTCTGAGTTTATAAGCTGCTAATTTAAACAAATTTATTAAATGTGATGTTAAGTGGTGAGGGGGCAAAAGTCAAGCTCCAAAATAATTAAGTCGACTATATGCTTTGTAGATTACCTGGTAACCTACATTTTAACCAAATACCTCCTGGGACTGAGCCTGAATAATAAAGACAATTTAAGTGGGGAAGTGTGGCATGTTGGAGTATTCAGTATGTGTCCATCCTAAATATGTTCGACAGCTTCAAAATGTTTCAAAGGTACAGGAATCTAATTCACTGAGGTTCTAGTATGTGCTACAAACTGTACACACTAATCACATTATTTCATGTAATCACCCCAAATGCCTTGTGGAAAGGGATGATTATTACACACTGTATACGTTAATCACATTGTTTCACTCAATCCTCTGAAACGCCTTGTGGAAAGGGATGATTATTCCCATATGAATGAAGACACTGAACACTGTACAGCCACAGTCACACACTTAGAGAATGAATGAGCCGAGAATCGAATCCAATCTGTCTGACCTCAGAGCCTATTTGCTCTTTCAATTACATCGCACAATTTTTTGTGTCTTCAAGGGATGGTACTAAATTCTACTTTATTTCTTATTGATCTCTATTTAAAAATAGTTTTTAAAACACTTCACTTTTCTCTGTTTCCAGAGTCTTATTCATTATTAACTATTTTATGGCAGGAAACATTTACACAGTAGAAATGTAACATTTAAAAAAACCCTTCAGTTAATCTTTCTGCATTTAAATCATGCTCTCCCAACTGCCTGTTAATCCAAATTTGTGGTTTCTTACAGAAGAGATTACATGTCTAAATGCTATTGCTTTGAAAATAAAAGGGCCTGAAAAACAAATCCCACCTTAAATCTACACTTTATAATTGAATCACAGCAAAAGAAATCATACGTTTGTTTAGTGTGTTAGCTTCAATGTAATGGATAATGTTTTAATCATTCTAACAATGTTTAAGCTCCTTGTAAACCAATACCGCTAAACACATATTTATCTCCCATGACAGTTAAAACAGTAACCTACACTTGGTAAGTACTGAGTGCTGGTTAAATGAATGAAAGGAGCAGAAAAAAATCTCAAACACCATAAATTACACTGAGTATTTTATAAAAGTAAATTACCAACCAAACATTAATTAATTTCAACATTTGGTGACATACAATTGCAGCAGCAGTAGGCACTGCGAAGACACACAGTGCTTGTACTGAGGAGTACGTACGCACCGTAACGCCCAACTCCAGCCTATTCACTGTTGTAAGGGGGTGATACATTTAGAACTCTTATTTTGAAAGAGATAAAGGCAGCCAGGAAAGGGACATAACAGAAAGACCAAAATGAACTCTGAAGAGGGTTCAGTGTTAAAATAATTTGAGATGTATTCAAATATTTTCACTCACTATAAAGAGGTATCTTTATGAAAATTAATACTGAAAAACAAGAGACCACCACCACCTTAAATTTATATATCAAACAAGGCCAGAACATTTGTACAACTGCTAATAAAGCATCTGATATTGATGAAAAATACTGTGAAGGAAGATTAAAAGACAACAAATCTAAGTTTGAAAATACAGAAATAAAGAACTTTAGACAGAAAACAATCTGTTTCAAGGATCTGGTTATACTTCACTGCAATTCAAAGCAGTTGTGGAATGTTTTACCTAATTGTCATGGGCAGGAGATACAAGAAGAATACGTTACATCCACGCGTTTCTAAAGTGACCATCATTAAAACATGTACATACTTCCATAAAGTAGAACTTCAGAATGAATTATTACCAAAAAATGTTTTGCCTTTGCTTTTTAGGGAAAAAAACAACTGGAAATTTCTTGACTAGTCAAGTTCTACTTTGATTTACATGTAAAATAAAAGTATAATGTAAAAATATAAATTACTTAAAACCTTGCTGATGCTTCACTATTTTGAGAATTCTACAGGTTAGAAAAACAAATGTCTGCGGGAAATAAAAATATCAACCATTCACATATTACCTAATTAGATAATTATCAAGTCACAGTATAGAATTAAGAGAGTATTTAAAATGTACAGTCATTGCCCAACCCCACGCAGCACATAAAAAGGAGTGCGATGGTCTAAAACCCCCACAAATATCTAGGCAAATTCTCCACCTACTAGTTAATGTATGAGGAACAATTCTTTTCTAAAAGCATCAGAAAATTGACATTTCCATGGGTCTTTTAATTTACAAACCAGGAATTGTAGTAAAACCAGAGACAGGCAAGGACTCAGGTAAGCATTAATATAGTCATTTAGAAACCCTCTAAAAATAAATTTGATTCTATACTGTGTTCTAAAATGCAAATTCAACAAATAAAACTTTATGTACCTAACTAAATTATATGTAAAGTGTCTTTATCCTCTTAATATTCAATCTGACTACCTAATTCTAGATAAAGACATGGAAATGGCTTGAAGAAATATTAAATATATAAATCGGACTTGTAATTTAGCAGATAGATTTGCTTACACATTTTCTTGACATCAAAAGTGAGACAACAAAAGGTAGTGCCATAACTAAGGAATCTCACCCCAATCTCCATTAGCACCCAGAATATTTACTGCTTTGTGGCTTTACTGCAACTGACACATTTAGTGAGAACTGCTCTGTGCCATGAATAAGCACAATATTTACATATAAACATCATTCACTTTTAATTACAAAATTTCACTGGCATTCTGCATACCAATACACAATTTTAAATGATTTTTGTGACATGCATAAACAGCACTAAAACCTAATAAATGCTGTAGTTCAATTTTTCTACCTAATTTGAGAACATTGATCATCTAAAAAATAAGAGTACATTTAGAAAAATTATTGCATTTGTTTGTATGATATGAATCCTTCAGAAGAATAATATTTGAGACCTGTTCTTCAAAATGGCCTAGACATTAAACTCTGTGTCACCCTTCACAGTATACTTACTCAAAATAAATCACTAAAATAATACTAGCAATAACATATAATAGCAGAAAACATAAAACCCCCTATTCCCATATTTCTGAGTTAATTATCGAAATGGCAAAGAGTCTGGATGATTTTTTCCCCTCAGAGGATAAAACTGTTTATCAGGGAACATATTCACATCTTAAGCTCCTGCTACATACAAAGTGCCTGGCTTGTTCTGATGCAAAATACAACAGAAAGCTAACAGAAAAGTGGAAGAAAAAGTCATGTATGAACAAGTATAATTCAAGAACTCTGTGGCAAATGCCAAAAAATAATACAGAAAAGGAGCCACAGGAATGTGGATGAAAAATACACTGGATCCAGCTAAAAGAAGTGAAGGAAGTGTATCCTCCTTCGAGAAGAAGGAAAAATAAACGCGTTCTATATATTTGTATAGGGTGAGACAGGGAGACGTAATTTGTTCATTACTATTGTTCACGCTCCTTAGCTATTATGACTTCCTGAGCTACGGATGGGATGTCCAGGTACAAGGGTATAAATGGGAGAATGAGGCTGGGCAGGAGATTGACTCCTGCCTCAGCAATCGCACGTAAACTCTGAGACATTAAAATGGCTATGGAAAACTGAAGTGTGCTGAGCTCTAAAAAGAGCTGTGTCTAAAGATATAGCCGCACCTACCATCGACAAAAAGGCCCTTTGCTGTGCAGTGTTAAAAGTCACTTTATCTACTGGAGGATCCAAACAGGACCTGGAGCTTTAAAGTAACTCAAGAACATTAAAATCCTCAAAGCAACCTCACAATGGAAGGAAAAAGGAGAAATGATTTAAAAAATCTCCAAAAGGCTATCAGTAGTACTGAGTAAATCTTTGCTAGTTTAGAGCTTGATATATATATATATATATATATATATATATATATATATATATATATATATATATAATTTAACCTTACATAAAATGGAATTCTCTCCTCACATTATCCAGGGAAACCGAGCACTCACCAGGCTACATGAAATAATATACAAGTCACCCACAACAAGGGATAATCTAGGGGATTTAATTCCTTGCCACTATTACATGGGATTCATTAGAATGGGAAAAAAGTATGGAAGCAGTAGAGGAAAACTGAGTAATTTGGATCTATAAAATTATCACTCAGAAAAATAATTTTTAAAGGTAAAATAGTTTATTATTTCTAAGGGGCACTGCGATCCTGATATTTTTCATAGCTTCGTTTCAGTATAAATAATTTCAAACAAATTCATTCTTTAAATATTAAACACAAGATGATTTCCCTCAACATGTGCATTGTAACTTTTAAAATATTTTATTTCAGGTTTTTAAAATATAAAAGCAATCCTTTAACATTAAAAAATTAGCTGCCATTTAAAAAAAGACTTCTATATACTACCCAGTGCTTTGTTTTTCAATGCCGATTAGGTCAATAGAACACTGGTGAACTTTTCCGTGAATGACCAAAGGCCGTGGAGGACTGCATCTCAGTCCACACTCAGCAAGAACATGAAGCACATGATGAGATGCCAGCTGCACATTCTATTCACTGCCTTACGTTTACGACAACTGTATATTAACGCAGAGTATTTCTCTCTGCTTCCACAGGGAGAAAGACATGGCATTTTATTTTGCCAATAAAAAATAATAAACAAAAAAGCAGGGCTGTCACATAGATCTAAAAAACCATTAGCAACATTTGGAAATTAGCAATAATGGAAAAAGTATTGGTATCTAGTAAATAAATCTTCCTCTGTCACACAAGAAATCAAAAACGCATATATCCTAACAAAGATGGGTAAATAGGACACGAACAGGTATTTCCAATTTCCGTGATCATACTGAGAAAATAATACGTGTTCTTATAATTCCAGTCACCGACAGAGCTGCAGTTCCATTGAACAGACAACTTTCAGTGTCTGGCATTTGAAGGGAGAAGGCTGAGGACCCATGCTTCACCAGCTCTGTGAGTATGTCACAACTGCCAATAACAGACACAGCATTTCATTTTACAGTGAAAAGACGCCAGCAAAAATACAGCTCTGTATGCTTACATATATATGCCAACTTCAAACATTTTAACTGTGAGGCAAAAATAAATTACGGAAGGGGACAATTATATTTTAAGTCACTTACCTTTCGTCCATCACTTGCATGGCAATTCACATTTAGAGGAGTCAGTAAAGCCATTAGTTTTTCTTCATTACCACTCCTATGAAAAGGTATAAGTCAATTCTCTTAAAATTACAGAGCTTCTTACGAGTATTTATGGATATTTCTCACAAGAAAGTGGAAAAGAATATGGGTTTGCTTCAATGTCTTTTATATGGTTCTGAATCAATCTTTTGTTATATTCAATTCAATTAATATATTCTTAATTAATTCCTGTTATTCATCACAGAGTTGTATAGTTTAGCAAATGTAGCTTTCTACATTTTTATTGGTTTTATTTATCTGCATAAAGTCACCTCCCTAATTACAAACAAACTTTATTTCGATAAGTGATCTAAAACACAGGAGTTAAAAATACATACAAAATGCTGCAAAAAGCTAATCAATTAAATTATAAATGAGCAAGAACAAAAGAAAATGGATGAGAACTTTAATATTTACTTTATGCCTCTCCTTCAAGCTTCTGGAAATTAGAATTTTAAAGTAAAATGAAGGTGTAGGTATTTAAATACTCCGAGAATACCACTGGAAAAGCTGGGCAACTGAGGTTTGCAGGTGCCCTAAGATATGCTCCAAATACAATTAACCTTACGATCATCACCATACTAAAGAATGTCTCATTTCATACACTAATTATGTAAAATAAAGTACACAAAGATTCAGTATAAGGTCTTATCTGCATTACTGCATGAAATCTAAGCAAGACAATAACATGTTATAATTTTTATAGTCCTCCACCTGCCCTCCCCCTATTCTCCCTTAAATGCATTATACTCACTTAAAATGAATGGAATCACTTACCTAGCAGCTTCTAGGAGTTCGTCTTTCTTGTATTCACCTAGATGATTGCAAAATATCATGCTGTTAGCATTTGGCAGAAGACAGATTAAGAAATGCAGTAGGCAGCAAATAGAGAATTAAATAGAGAAGAACAGAAAAAGATAGTCCACACCCCGCTGGGTGATGGAGCCGTGACGTTAGCCAGCTTGTGAAGGCAGCATCACCAGTGCCTTGGAGACGGGCAGCAAATTGACGCAGCTTCTTGTCCAATCCTCAGATGAAATAGCTTTCTTCAGACAACCAATGAATGCTAAATCTCGTGTCCAGAAACACATTCCCTCTGATAACAGCATGCCAGCTGAAGACAATGTCCCCTCCCCCCCTTTTCTATTCAGCCTGTCACAGTATACTTGTGAAGCATAATACATTCTGAGACAAAAGCAAAATAGTGTGGCTCTTTAAAGGTATGAATTACTTGTCTTCAAAAAATTCAATTTTATTTGTAAAGACATGGAGAGTTTAAAAAAAAAACCCATTAATTACCATTGCTGAGCTTTACAGCGGTAGGGAAAAAAAATCAGAACCTTGAAGCCTTTGCCTCGATTAGGACAGGTCTGTAGACTAGCAATACGTGAACAACGTACCAAATGCCATAAACCTCTCGGAGGCAGTGCTCCAAAACCCAAAACAGGGAACACATTCTTAAACGACGGTAATATTCTAAGGAGCTGTAATCTGTACACTTGATACAAATTCAACACCAAATTTTAACAAACAACAAACCTTAAAAATATTTTTTAAAAGGAGGCTAGGATCTCTGAGAATGAGCAGATATCCAACTAGTGTGATAGAAATATTTTCTCTTCATTCTATTTTTTAATGTATCACACACTGAACCGAGGTCTATAATTTAAGACCTTCAATTCAAACTTCCTAGAGTAGTCAAGATCTAACAAACAAGATTCTTTTGAAATCTTAATGGAAGAACCAGGAATTTTAATACTGTGGTATTTGTTCATTCAGAGAGAAAAAGAATAGCCAGGGCTATGATTCAGCTGTAACACACCAACTCAGTTTGCTATATTATTAAATAAATAAATTTATTTTAATGCTATTAAGAAATAAGCTTAGATTATTTTTAAAAATCTTCCTTGTACATACAGACTTCTTGGCATTTCATTTCTGTTTTGTTACACAAGGCAGAATATTGATGCAGATACTATAAAGACACCTCAGGGCCACCAAGCACATGCTTAAGTTCTATGCCCTATCTGTCTTGCTTCTCAAAGAATATGTTAAAAATCTAAAAACTATAAGGAGTTATTTTCTAATAAAGAGGAAGTTTCTAAGCATCCACTCTTCCCCGAGGAAACTCTGTGCACCACAAGTGCCACAGGCCCCACGGCACGCACAGGTGAGTTAGAACGCGTGCTCTGTGATCACGAGGTCTTCCTCATTCCCACACACTGCATTCCAGACTCTCTGACTGACGGACAGTTTAAGATTTACATTATTATGTCCCTTTACAATAAAGTTCCTGGCTTCTCAAAACCAAAAACCTATCTTTATTAAACATTTTAGTTGGCAATATGGCCGTTAGTGAGTCAATTTAAAAAGCTCCTTTGAGGAAAATGGCATAACCCATACCCTCAAATACCTTAACTATCAAGAGCAAAGTAAGTCAAATTATGAATTATCTATAAAAGTCATTCTTTCTGTCCGTCAATGAACGTTTCTTTGAAAGGCCTACGTGCCGATTCAGAACCCAAACAGACACTATCATCTCTGAACTCAAGGACTATTTGTCTGTGAAGTGAGGTAGACAAGTAAACAAAAGATTACAGCAGAGTATAAAAAAAATCTAATGACATGCTATAAGGAGCTTAAAGGCTAGTTTAAGTGGCAGTAACAAAAGACAGGTAATTATAGTTCAAGGAAGCCTTCCTGTGATGAAGGAGGGGAAAGCTGGGCAGAGCTCTGAGGGACAAACAAGTGATCCTCAGGTGCAGAAGGGCGGGGAAGAAGGAAGCAACCCGAGAAAAAGAAATTCGAAGGAAAGCGCTAGCTCTGTCTCCCTGAAACCAACGGCACTTGCGGGGGGAATGGGTAAGAATGAGGCGCAGAAGAGCGAGAAGGATCATTAATGGTCCTCTCAGAAACCTGAACATCATTTCGAAAACAATGAAAATATTTCAAAAATTTTTGAAAATATTTAACAGGGGAGTGTAAAATATATTGAAAAATCTGTGAGTTTTGAGATTATGTAAACAATTCCCATGCTCCACCCCACCGAACCTCCCTCGGGAAGGAAAGTGGCCCAAGGCAAAGAGGGTGTGGGTAGAAGGAGACAATGAATTCTGACACAGTCTACATTTTGGAGGAAGTACAAACACCCTGACATACAGTAAGAACTCATTAAAATTCGGCGCTGAAAGTAGCTACTGTTGAACTTTAAGTCATACTGAAGCATGACTCCGGTATACTAGGTGATAAAACTGCAAAGTATTTAGGATCTTCAAAGTCAGTCTACCTACATAAACTTCTCATTAAGTATAGCTCATTGATGTTTTCTCCAAAGGCACATTTCTTGCAAAAATGTTATTCCCTTATGGGTAAGTTGATAATAAAACAAAGCTTTCAAAAAGACAAATTAAGTATATCCAAGAGAGTCGGACAGAGGTGTTACAAATGGCTTTCTACGGGTACTGGTAGAGATCCTGGAACTTTAATCAGCTCTTCTGCAATACATTCTAACATCCACTATCTGGTGCCCAAGGACCACAATCCATAAACAGCTGAAGCTATTTTTCAAATGCCACATCGCAGCTACAACTAACATAATGAATTTAGAGGTCCTTATACACTCTGACAACGAATCTGAACTACTTACTTAACAGCCAAACCTCAGGTTCTTTTCATTTTAGCTGAGAATCTGAAAATATTCTGGCTGAGGCTAGGATGCTCTATGGAGCATTTATATTCTTTAATAACATTCAGATAAAGGCTACCAACAAATCAGCCAGAGAGGAAATAAGGCAATTATAGTCAAGATAATAGCAGGCAGGAATGGAGAAATGGATGGCTTAAAATATTTTTCTTTGATTAGAATAATATAAGTGGGATGAAAAGAATAAGCAAGCCAAAAGTTTACTTTCAAAAGTCTGAACTGTTCTCATTAGTAAACTATTGGTGGGACACATGTACAGATACACGCACAGAGTGCACAGACAGCGGGAACTATGAGATGATGTGTTGGAGAGGCATGCCACCAGAAAGACAGTGAAAATCAAGGTTCAAAGTAAACTCCCCTTTGTACTTCTCTGAGGCAGTCAGAAGACAAATGACTTTTTGAATAAATACGAAGAATACCTATAGCAATAAATAGAAGTCATGATTACTGACTTACCCCAATTTTAACATTTTGAGGTGCTGTTGCCCCTTTCTTTACCAACTGACAGGAGCTGAGTAGGCTCAATTTTGTAAAAATGAGTGCATTTGGTTTTGTTGGGATGGAAGAGCATGGAAAGATTATGATCACGAAATCACAAATTCTTAAAGCAGTGAGGAATTAAAAAGAATTATGACCTTTCTTTTCTCTACTTTGAAGGCCATGCATAATACACACCTATCAGTAACATCTCTTGTTATAGGCCACGAGGAGGGTGTGATCTGAAAGTCACCTTTCTCCTGTCACCTCACCTTCAATTTCAGGATCACTCTCCTAAGGGACCATCCACAACAGATTCATTTACAGATAATGAAACTGACACTAGGCAGTTAAGTGAATTGTCTAAGGTTCCACGGCCATTATTCACTATCTGTTAGGCCCTGAACAAGGCAAATATTTGAGCACAAACTAAACAAATCTGAGCTTTCAAAGAAGCAATGTAAACAACGGAGTAACAAAACAATAACAGCAATAGAACAATTTTTAAAATGACAATGACTGTAAACATTAAACATATTTATATAATATAAGCCAAATATTACCATTAAAACTATTTTAAAGTATTGGTGCTTTCACATGGGCAAAGAAAAAAAAGGCAGTTTTAGTTTTTAAAAATATTTTGGACCAAGGGAATAGGAATGAAGAAAATCCATTCCAAGTCTATTCAAATGATCGATGCATTCTGCATTTCCCATAGCATGCTCTAATTCCTCATGCTTTAGGTATCTCAAGGGAAGAGCTATATATAGACTTCAAACAAGAAACGGACTCAGAGATACAGAGAACATTTCGACAGTTGCCAGATGGGAGGAGGGCTGGTGGGATGGGTGAAAAAGGTGAAGGGATTAGGAAGTACAAATTGGTAGTTACAGAATAGTCATGGGGATGCAAAATACAGCATAGGGAACATAGTCAATAACATTGTAATTACTATGCATGGTGTCAGATGGTACTTGATTTACCAGGGTAATCACTTTGTAAGTTATATAAATGTCTAGTCACACTGGGTTATATACCTGAAACCAGTATAATATTGAAGATCAATTGTAGTTGAAAAATTAAAAAATAATTTTTAAAAAAGAACCTCAGTTACCAGGTATGAGACCTTATGTTGCCAATTACCAAGTAGTACTGTGAGTTGATAATTTTCATATAGACTTTTTTTTCATCAAGGTACCAGCAAGTATAAGAGATTAACTGAGTTCTTATAACTAAACTGGCAGTCTATGTGTAGAATAAAATATTAAATTAGTTGTTTTCACTAAGAGCTTGGAAACTTAGAACCAGCTATGTAGTTATGGAGGGAATTTCACTAAAGCACCAGGAGATAATGTAATCCCGAGGACTTAAAGCTTTGTCTTCCACCAAGAGCAATTTCAGACTAACTGCTCATCTACTATACGTAACAATGACTCCAGGAATTTTTTATTTTTTTCTCTCTGCAGTCTTTCATAAATATTTTCCAGACAATTGGGGGAAAATTACAGTTATCGGAATTCTCAATGCTTTTTTTCCTACTTCTGAATCCAATCATTCTTCACAACTCATTTTGGTACTTGCTTCCAAGTCCATACCATTGGTTAAGTCTCGAATGATGACAAATAAAACACTCCACAGCCATTCTAAACATGGAATGATTTGGGGCTTTCAAATTCTAGGCGTGAACAGAGCATTTTCCTGGTGAAGATCCTTTCCTTCTTTTGCCGCCTACAACTTTCACCTTTTAATTAGCCAAAAGTAGGTAACGTCACACATGACCTATGCTACAATACCATCGTAACTCCCGCTGTAGCGCACTGTCCAATACAGTATCCACAACTCTCACACGGCTACTCACTTCAACGTGAACCGCAAAAACATATTACAAAATGAAAATTCTGTTCCTCAGTCGTACTAGTCACACTTCAGGTCCTTCAACTGGCACACGCGGCTAGTGCCTACCGCACTGGACAGGCAGACAGAATGTTAGAAAAGGTGCAACCTTTCTGGGGATCATGTTACTCTAGAGTGATTTTAATGACAATTTAAGAAATCATCTTTTCCTCTAAGGAAATACTTTCCATGTTATTCTTACTCTGAAAATTGTTACTGCCCAAACTCTATAAACTTTTTTTTCTCCCTCCTAAATACCACACAATTCCATCAGCATGAAATACAGGGGGAACCGCTGGGCTACATGATAAAAGATTTGGAGTGTGTCCTAACTCTGCCACCGATTTCCTTGTGTGACCTCGGGAGGGTCACTTTCGCTTCCAGGAAGCCTCGTCCTGTATTTGAAGCTTCCTTTAAAATTCTCATCCTGTATTTGATTCTTAATATTGCTCAGATCTTTTTCTAAGACAATTTTAATGTTGCTCTAAGCAGACTATAAGGGAAAAATAAAATTACCTTGGGGAAAAAATCTCTACTAAACTATTTTAAAAAGTAGTACCTGGAATTATAGAGTAGGTCTAAAGCAATTTTACCCAAACTTGCCCTATTCTCTATTTTGTTGGTAAATTAAAAAAAGATAAGTTCACCTAAGTATGGAACCAGATATAAACCAAGATTGTTATTTAAGAAGAATTTTCTAATTCATTGATTTAGCTGTGAATCAACAAATTTGATTAATGAATCAATGATATCGGTTAATGACTTTTCAAAGAAAGAAAACCCCCAAATGTAACTTATCGTCTTGTGTTACAATATTTAAGAGGTAAAAATTATAATATACTTCATGTCAATACAAAAACCTAAACCGATGTCCTAAAACATTTCAAAACTACAATATAACATTCAAGCATAACAAAGGCTCTGAAAAATACATAATGTAATCAATAAATAATGTGATTATTAGTAACCAGTTTCTTGGACTGCAATAATATGAGTTTGCTTAATCCCAGCAACTTCTAAGATACACATCCCATTTATAGATACTTATCAAGGTTTTAAATAATTTATATCAGTTTCTGACATTCTGTCAATTATATCTGAAATGTGAGTCAAGACTTTCTGCTGAAACTTACATTTTTTTGTTAAAATGTAAGTATTACAATTTGGAAGATAAATATAAATGCACACTGGTAAAAAAAAAGCTGTATTACAAGATATATACATTCTCTGAAGGTAGATGTTAGAGGTTATGACAGATGCTCCTATAGGATGTTGTGAACCAATGAGATGGATATTCTGCAAAGTGTGTCGGAGCTTTAAGGAAAGATCCTCTGAGACCTCACACAGAAGACAAGGGGGGAGGGAGGGAGGAAGGAGGGAGCTCTCGTTCTAAGCGTGGCAGACGGTGACACCACGCACTGAGTCTGGATGCCTGGAGCGTCCACCATTATGTATGTCGCCACCTACGATCCGCGCCACCGGCTGGCCAGGGCTGGAAGAAGAGGGGCGCTGATTTTGACCATCACAGTGTGTCTCCCAAGAAGTGGTTTGGAAACACAAAATCTATATTTGATCCAAAACAGGTCAAGAGTTTTATATTCTTTGACCTATACAAGTGGTCCTTTGTCTGTAGTGATCAATCCACAATTTCTTACTTTCATATCCAAAATCTAAAAAGCTCTAAAACTCATTTGGCAGTAAAACTTGAGCCATATAGTACACAACATAGCAAACAAATATTTCATTTAAAAAAAATGAGACTTTGATTTTAGGGTAGGGCCCCAGACTCTACTGGGATGTTTCATGACACAGTGGATGTACCATGTCTTTTCTTATTTTAGTTCCTTATTGAAGTATAATTTAGATACTAAAACTGACCCCTTTCAGGTGCATGGTTCTGTGACTTTTCAGCCACTCACACAGCTGTGCAGCCACTACCTCCAGACACAACACTGCTGCCACCCGGGAGGGTCCTTCAGGCCAGGCCCCAGTCCAGTCAGTCTCCTACTCCAACCTCGTGCCACGGCAACCACTGATCTGATGCCCTTGGAGTTTAACATTTTATAGAATGCGACATAAATGTTTTGAGATTCATTCATGTTGTCGGACATATAAGTATTTGTCCCTTTTGACTGTTATGTGGTATTCCATTAACTGACTACACCTGAAATTGCTTATCCATTCACTAGTTTATAGACATTTGGGTTGTTTCCAACTTCTGGTAATTATGGATAAAGTAACCATAAAAATTCAGACAGGATTTTGTATGGACATATACCTTCATTTACCTTAAGCAAATACCTAGGAGTTGGGGTTTGGATTGTATGGTATGTATATGTTTACAAGAAAACTGGCAAGTTATGCCTTTTTTAAATATTAAAAAAATTCTTAATTCTGGATTATGGACATTCCACCTATAGAAAGGAATTAAAACAAAAGAGAAAAATTTGACTGTTGAGAAACAAGACAGTAATGCTACAACCTCCGAGCTAGAAATCCCACCGTTGTCTCTTGTGGGGGCCACTCAGCTCGCTCACATACCTTTTAGTTCTTCGTTTCCCACTCGTTCTCTCTCTTCTATATCTACTTTTTAAACAGGAAATATATACACATTTGATCTCTTCATTCCAGGAACTGTCTGATATATAGGACCTGTAATCTCAGAGCTATGAGAATATATATAACAAAGTATATTTTGCTGTATAGGAACTATGCCATTATCTGTGAAAAGAAAATTACCTTCCTGCAGTCCTTGCTCCTATCAGTGTGCTTGGCTTCTCACGCATCAGCCTGCTGAGGGCCCAGCGTTCATGAGACACCTATTTGCACTGTCAACCCCTGCTTCTGAGATCAACTATGAGGAGTAAAGGAAACAAAGGCTAAGGCACAAGTCTAAGTGACCATCTTTGAATGATGTAAGGACTGTCATATCTTCATTGTGATTACTGTATATGATTGCATTTTATTCTTTGACTATTTTCTCCTTGGTTTACAGTCTCTGAAAGATGTAGTAACTTCGTAATTTTGGTCTTCTCAAGAAGCACCAATTATGACTTCTTCAGCTGCAAATGCTTAACTTATTTTTTTCTTCTATCTTCCCAAAAGTGTCTCTAAATCTTTTATTCAGGGTTAGAGTTAATTGACTTTAGTGAAGCTGATTAATGGTATTATCCTAGGCATAATCTCTTTCATTCACACTCTCATTCTTTCTTCAAAATGACATTCATTTATTAGTTCTCCTTTGAATAACATCATTTATTTATTCATTTAACAAATATATTTTCACTATCTACAATACGCCAAGCATAATACAGCTACTGCTACCGTACCACGTATTGAATCTTGAAACAGCAGGAGAAAACGTGATGTAATTAGGGCTTGCACACCAGGAGTGGCACCACACCCACAGAGTATCTCGTGCATTTAGCAGGCTGTAGTGCACGGCTTTTGTTCAAGGAACTGTGTCAGCTGTAGAAACATTATCTGTCAGGTGTGGAGGAGGAGTGGTTGAGGACCACTTTCTGAAGATAATGGAGCTAAGCACTATGTTCTTGTTTAGGTGTTTACCACTGGGACTGACGGAGAGACAGCGACACAGCGGGTGTCTCTGTAAATAAGAGATTCACGTCAGGGAAATGATAGTTCCTTTTCTGGATCATGAACCACTTTCAGGAGCTAATGAGAGCAGCTTTAGACTATTCCGAGAAAGAAAATACTTTGAACATTTGAACATAAACTCAGTTTTTTGCCTGCAGTTTTAGAATTTTTATGGACGTTTTAGATCATAAACTTACCATAGGTTAAGAATTTCTGTTTTTCAAACAAGCAAGCAAAATATAACCAAAGACATTGAAATAGAAAATGGGAAGACAGTAACCAGAGGGGAGAGGGAATTTCAGGGGAAGAAAGGAAGGGATTATAGGAACAAGTATAAAGGACACATGGACAAAAGCTAAGAGGGGTGGAAATGGGAGGGAGGTGGGGAGCACTGGTGGGGGTGGACTGGGACGGGAGTAAAAGACAGAAAACTGTACTTGAATAACAACTAATAAAAAAATAGAAAAAAAGAATCTCTGTTTTTGTTTGTTTTTTAAAAGAACCTCTGACTTATACTCACTAATTCTAAATATGGTCGTAGACAGGCTTGACAAGATAAACTTGGTTTGATATCCTTATTTTACACACGATTCAGTTAAAACCCAGAAAAGGTAAATAACTTGCCTAAAATTTTAAAACTATGTAATAGCAAAGTTCAAACAGAAATATATGCCCTTTGACAAGTGTTTTTCCATTGGAATGATATGGAGTGATTTCATAAAATAAATCACATATATGGTTGGCCATGCACTTTGGGGCATGATTTTAACATGTGGCAATGCACTGGAGTTTGGATAATAATCAACACGAGCAAAGAAATTCCAAAAAATGCAAGATATATTTGGGGAAAACTGACTGAGGGCAAACTATAGTCCATGTTGGGAAGATGAAGTGGAACGGGGGACAATGAATAATAATTTTAAAAAATAAATTTGCCCTATACTATAAAGGATCTTGAATATTGGGTCGTAGAGTTGAATATTACTTTGCAAGGCATAGGAATAGGGAGCCTTTTTTTGAGCAGGGTAGTAAGCTAATTAAAACTGAACTTAACTTGGTAACTCAATCGATTAAGACCTAGAAACTGGGAGGACGGTGAGAGGAAAAAGGACAGTAAGTGGTGACAATAACAATGGAAAGAATATCAAGCAGAGAGAAGGCATTTAGCGGATCAAAATGCAGCAGAGCTTGCAAGCTGATGTGTTAGCGACAGGAGGGCCCAGGGATATCACCGTACACAGCTATAAACTAATGGTAAAATTTAAAATGTTTATATCTAGATCTTAGGTTAATACTTGGCCCAATAATCTTTCCGAACATAATCAAGGAGCAACATTTTGTTCGTTCAGCTTGTACTTACTGGATATATAGCCACAGATTCAGACTTCATACACTGAGAAATGCCCAATAAGTTC